>QVTG01000200.1:0-41878 GCA_013305925.1 Geotrichum reessii | reverse complement strand
GTTATGTATCCCAGGTTTCCCTTAGCACATGTGTTATTTCATGGAGAATTCGGCGCCATTGAATGCCTGAAACACCTAAAGCGCGCTGAGAATGCCAATTTTAAAGTCTCATAGAGACAAGTGTTTTTTAAATTCCATGTCTTCTTTGTATATTTTTGTTACTATTATTTTAATTATGTAACTATGTGACGTAAGGACAATAAACAGATTTTCTATCTATCTATGTATTTTCAAAAACTAAAAGTATGAAAAAACAACAACAACACAAGCACTACACCTAGAAAAGACAACCAGAATGTTCTGCATTAAGGGCCTGGAGATTCCTTAATCTGTGGAGGTTGGAGATATACCCGGATAGTTGACTGTTGAGGTTGAGTAATGCCATTTGACTCATTGTAATCACTTCCGCTTTTAGCACTAGTAGCAGTCGTTTCAACTTTGTCGGCTGATGAACCACTACTATTATCGCGTGTACCAGATATTAAGGGCTGCGCAAGATCGAATGTGGTCTGACTCGGGCCTGGTGGTTCCACTGTTTTAATACGTTTTGCTGCATCCGGAGACTGCAAAGAGGTGTAGGACGTGTGGCTATATGGACCTACCGAATGGTCCGGGTCAATCCGCTGATGCAGATGAGACGGCTCTAACGGTGGCAGTTGATTTTTGACTTCATTGTCCAGCTTTTTAAGCTCTTTCAAGTCTGTACTTTCATCAAAACCACTGTTAATTTCACTTTGGCCGCCTTCATCGCTAGCACAAAAATCTTCATCAGTTTCTTCTTCTAATTCTCTATAGTCTGTTAAAATTTTGTGACTTAGAGCATGTGCATGCTTCATCAGCAGGTCATTGAGCTTTTTCTCAGGGTTATTTTCGTCAGGATTTTCATTTTTCACCTCTTCTTCACCGTCTTCACCATATGTTTTAGCATAAAATGCCTTTTTTGCTCGCGGAATAAGCGTTCCGTCATCATAATAATTACCAGGCGACCTATTTCGCAAAGTAAACGGTTGAGTCTCAGACCAAGCAGCCACATATGAAGAACCATCTTCCAAAGTAGCAATAAGCTGGACCACAGCTTTACAAATTTGGGAGCCACCTCCACCAGCTGTTGTAAATTGGACCCGGTCATGTAGCACAACATGCGCCACCTTATCGTCAGGAGGATAATTTTCACAGAACGGACCAAGTTCGGGTCCAACCTTTCTATAAAAAAAAGGCTCAATTTTTTGTAACCGTGAAGAAGAGCGATAATGAGTATTATTTCTCATGAAATTGTGGTCTGGGAGTAAACCTGGAATTGCAGGAACAATGGCTGGTGCATCTCGTGGTCCCTTGTCGCGCTTAGCTGTGTGCTGAACCAATGGGAGCTCTTCCACATCACCATCGATACAAACGCGTAGAGCAGTGATTCTGATGGCAAATGATAGCACTTTGCTTTTGATCTTTCCATCCTGAGTTGCATATACAGAAAACGGAGGAATTTTTCCAATAGAAAAATTGCCCTTTTGCACAAGTGAAAAGCTGGACGTCAGGGTGAAGTAGTTGCGTCTATATGACAACCACGAGTCCGAATTAGGAAATTTCTTAAAACCACGATCAAATCTGGCTGAAATGATTGTATATACCGGCACACCGTTGGGGTCACAGAGGTCAAAGTTCTGGCAGGTGCGCTCAAAGTTTGGACCAATACGATAAAATTCTTTGGAGCGTGGCGGTCGGACAGGTTTTAGTTCTTTGAAATACTGGGGGTGGCTTTGAGTGTTTGGTGGAAGTGTCATTGGCGGAAGGAAGCTCAGCGAGGAAAGGTCGTCGGCGTGCGGAGCGCGCACCTGAGAAGTTGAAGCTACAGATACCGTAGCCGGAAGAATGGGAATATGAGATGATGATGTAGGTACTGTATTAGAGGTCTGTGTGGCCGTTGGGGAAGAAGTGTGTGATGGGGGCGAAGAGCTTTGAATAGGCGCAGATGCGATCTGCGGAAATACAGGAAGAGGTGCCTGGATTGATGGTGATGGCGACACATTGGTCACAGGTGTAATGACAGGCTTTTCAGACAAAATTGCTTCCTCATTCGAGTGTTGTGTACCGTTTTGATGCGGGCTTTCCTGCTGTTGATTTTGTTGTTGCCTGTGCATCTCGAGCTGTTGCTGTAGCTGTTTCTGTTTTTGCAGCTGGATAATCTTCTGTTGCTGTTCGTGCTTTTGAAGCTGCTGATTTACCTCGTCCCGAAACTTTAGTGTTAGTTTAGTAGGGCGCGTCTCACTCATAGCTTCCGCGCTGGTTCGCTGCTGATGAGGAGATAATTGTTGATAGCTTTCTGGTGTAAAAACAGTCTTGATAATACCCTGTTTAGAAGGTCCGTTAGAACTAGTCAAAGGCTTAATAGCAATCTTGCGCAATGACTGGAGGTTTTGGGAGGACTTGCTGTTGGCTTCGTTGACGGTCTTCAAAATCGGCGACGTCCTTGTTTCGTCAAAAGAAAAAACGCTCGTAGGTAGATTGGACGTCGTGGGAGAGGAAGACGAAAAAGAAATATCAATAAGATCTCGTATATGTTCTTCTGATTTGCCTCGGAACGAGCTCATCTGAGGGGGGGTGGCTACGTGTTTGTCCTCACCAGAGATGGTGGTGGATGCGAACTTGTTCCTTGACTTGTCCTTGGACTTGTGAGAGGTGGGTGGTTATGGAGAAGAAAAAATTCCTCACAAAAAAGCCTGAAAAGAAACACGGGCGCCGATGGATTTCGGGTCATTCAAATTAACATTTTTCAACAGTACAAAAACACGTAAAAACAACAACATAAACTACATAAATAAAAAGGACAATAAAGATTGGCCGCAATCAGACCGCAGAAATGAAAATGACTTTAAGAAAAGTGGTGTTAGTAGCTCAAATATAATACATAAAAAAAAGAAAGAAAAAAAACTCACCGTTGTTGCCTCTGATAAAAACATCACCGTAGCTGTTTACCTGCTTGTTGTTGAAAAACTCCTTTGTCGATTCAAGAGCAATATTCATAAATCCATCGACAGACTGCAGCTTGCCTATATTCAATGTTAGTTGATCAGCTTGGCGCGGGAGCTGAGAAGTGACTACATACCATGGTACTCAACACCAGAGTTCAGTTTGACAATGACATCGCCACCTCTAATCTCGCTCAAAAAAGATGATGGATCATTTTGCGAAACCTCAGCTGTAGTCTCTGCAGTTTCGTCTCTGCTGGTGGTTTTTTCAAATTCTGACATTTAGGATCGTGGCGGGTGCTTGGTTAGTGTGTTAAGTGAAGGTGTCGTCACTGCAAAAGATAAATCGGCGCGCAGTTACCCGGTTCCCACCACCGCGAACAAATATTTTCACAGACCTCTATAAGCCGGCGCCACTTCTTTTTTCGGACAGCAGCAACAGGATGGTGGACCCTGACTCGAGAATTTTTCAGCTTTTGTGCTATGGCGTTGAGGTAAGTAAAATGAAATTTATAACATTTCTATAACTTGTTAACACGTATCAGAACAATGTTCGCAGCTTGCTTGTGATCCTCGGTGCAAATGTACGCGACCAGCTGCCCATGATCCAGGCTCTCCGTACTAAGGCAGGCTCCATAAACGAATCTATTGCATGGGCATACAAAACAACCAATCCCTCTATCAACACTAAAAGCAAAAAGCAAAAAGCTGAATTGCACGCTGAGTCAAACACTAAAGACCCATACCAAGAGTTCCTCGCCAGCAAAAATTTGCGGTACGTGCCATATAAAGACACTGACAAGATCCTGGGCAACACATACGGGATTCTTATTTTACAAGATTTTGAAGCTTTGACACCGAATATTTTAGCAAGAACTGTGGAGACAGTAGAGGGTGGTGGAACTATTGTCGTTTTACTTGAGACAATTACAGAGCTAAACCAGCTGGCTGATCTGCCCATGGACATTCATTCCAAGTTTCGGACAGAGGCCTATTCAGATGTCACACCGCGCTTCAACAAAAGATTGGTTAAATCAATTCTTTCTTGTCCAACATGTCTAATTCTTGATAATGAGCTCCAAGTTGTTTTGGGCGATATTTCGACTCTTGAGCCTACCATGTCAAACAAATACACTGAACCGGAAAGTGAAACTATTGTTAAATTTGCAAAAACTCCAGATCAAAAAAAGATGATTGAGGATTTGATAGAGGCTTTGGCAACAGCAAAAAAGTCAGTTTTTGCAATCACAGCTGGCCGCGGCCGTGGAAAGTCTGCCACACTAGGTCTAGTAATTTCAGCAGTTATATCTCATTATACAAATACTTTTGTAACTTCACCAGGCCCTGAAAATCTCAAGACGTTTTTTCAGTTTGTGATTAAGGGTCTTGTCTTCAAAGGTTTGAAAGAAGGTACAGATTTTGAAATTGCTAAAGCCAGTAACCCGTTAAAGTCTGTTGTCAAAGTTACTGTTTTCTCACCTTACAAACAGACTATTCAATACATCCAGCCAAACCAGGCCGACCTGCTTGCCCAGGCGGACTTATTGATTATAGACGAAGCTGCTGCTATTCCACTAACCCTTGTTAAAAATCTTCTTGGTTCTTACACTGTGCTGATGGCATCAACAATTCACGGCTACGAAGGCACTGGCCGATCTCTTTCTCTCAAACTGGTCAAAGAGCTGAAGCAAAAAACACAGGCAGTAAAGAAAGGCAAGAACAAAACTTCTTTTATTCCTGTACGAGAAATGTCTTTAGAGCAGCCGATAAGATACGCATCTGGCGACTTTGTCGAAGTTTGGCTGAACCAACTTTTGTGTTTAGATGCCAATGTATCTACATATCAAACTGAAGACAAGTTAGCGTTTAAACCAGAAGAGTGTAGTTTATATTTACTTGACAGAGATAATCTTTTTGCGTTTACGCCAAAGTCCGAGGAAGTCTTACAAAAGGTGATGGCGCTATTTGTTGAAAGCCACTACAAAAATTCGCCTAATGACTTGCAACTGCTGAGCGATGCACCATCTCACCAGCTTTTTGTGTTACTCGGACCCGAGTCTGAGGAACCGCTTTGCGTTGTTCAGGTTGCATTGGAAGGTGGCATTTCAAAAGCCACAGTGCGTAATAGTCTTAGTAAGAGCCAGCGGGCCGATGGCGATTTGATACCCTGGCTTGTTGCCCAGCAATTTCAGAAAGAAGATTTTCCATCAATGCTGGGTGCCCGTATTGTTCGGATTGCAACTAATCCTAATGTCATGAGTCACGGATACGGTGTCTACACACTCAAGCTTTTGGAGCAGTTTTATGCGGGAGCTCTTTTTATGCAAGACTCAACCGCATCTTGCAACAATTTCAATGGGGTTGAGTCTCTTTTAATGCCTGTTTGTCAAGTGTCACCGGTTTTGCTGGATTATCTTGGTGTATCTTTTGGCACTACACCAATGCTAAATAGGTTTTGGAAAAAGGCCAAGTTTGTTCCCATCTATCTTAAGCAAACAGCTAATGACCTTACTGGAGAACACACTTGTGTCATGGTAAAACCACTGCCTAAAAGCAAAAATGGAACCTGGCTTGTTGAGTTTGCAACTGATTTCCATCGTCGATTTGTGAATTTGCTTGTTCATGAGTTCCGCAGTTTTACAGCTCTACAGAGTCTTAGCATTATGGAAGGTGAGCAGCTCGCTCTACAGGATATTTCTCGGCGTGTTATTACAAGTTTCAATCAGTTAGAGGACTGGCTCACGAGATCCGATCTAAGACGTTTGGAAGCTTACGCTAATAATCTGATTGATTATCCCGTGATTACGGATTTGGTACCTGCTCTTGCAAAGCTTTACTTTATGGGCCGTCTACCTGATAATCTAGCACTTAGTGGTGTGCAACGCGTAGTTTTGCTTGGTGTGGGTCTGCAAAAGAAGGAAATAGACATGATTAGTCAAGAGCTCACACTGCCAGGACCGCAGACGCTGGCGCTTTTCACAAAGACTGTGCGCAGTATAGTATCAGTACTAAAGAGTATCCCTTCTGAGTAAGTGAACATCACTATGGTTTTGTATATTAATGCGATGACGTTGATACCTTGTATATAGATAAAAAATCTGTTTTCCTTGTATATATTTTAGATAATTTTTTTTTTAAATATTTCAATTGTTTTTTGTTTATTATTTTACATTTTACTGTCAGCAAGTTTGTGGTGGATCATTTAATATCTGATTCTAATAGTCAGTTATTAATGTCAACTGGGTTCTTTCTGACATTACTGTCATAGCATTGTTTTATTTGTAAATTTTAGTCTGGGGACTGGTCACCTTTCTCGGTTGCCCACACAATTAAAAAGGTCAAACTATCCGTGTAAAAAAAAAAAAAAAAAAACGAGCTCTTTTTTTTGTTCTTCTCTTCTTAACGAATATATATACAAATTCAACCATCGTTATCATTATGTTCATTCTCCTCAGTCTTTTGAGTACACTGATTCTGGGATTCATTGGTGTTATTCCGCCGCTTCAGTTTTACGTTCGTCTTTTTGTCTACGTGCTGCTGATTGTTATTACTGCGCTTTATGGTAAGTTTTTTTTTTTTTTTTCCCCCATTTATTTGCGAAATGAAGCATTAGCTAACTCTTCTTAGGTGTCGTCGCATCAATTTTCCTTACTTTGATTGGCAAGCAAGGTTTATCACAATGGACTGTTGCACGTGTGTTTTACTTTCTGGCTGGTCACATTCTTGGGATCAAGATTGTTATTAAGAACCCCGAGGCTCTTACTACCCGTCCCGCGGTTTTCGTCGCTAACCACCAGTCCGAGCTTGACATTCTCATGCTTGGCGCCACATTCCCTCAGTACTGCAGTGTTACCGGCAAGAAGATTCTCAAATACTATCCTTTTCTTGGTTGGTTTATGACTCTCTCGGGATCTGTTTACATTGACCGTGTCAACCGTGAGAACGCACTCAAGGCGTTTAGCAGCGCTATTGAGCAGGTTAAGTCCCGCAACCAGAGCGTGTTTATCTTCCCGGAAGGTACACGGTCATACTCAACTACTCCTAAGCTTTTACCTTTTAAAAAGGGTGCGTTTCATTTTGCTCAGCAGGCCCAAATCCCCATTGTTCCTTGGGTTGTCAGCAACTACTCCAAGGTTTTTAGCTTTAAAACTCGCACTTTTGTGCCTGGCACTATTGAAATTGAGGTTCTTGAGCCTGTACTCACTGAGGGTAAGACTGCAGACGACGTCAACGAACTTGTTAACACTGTAGAATCTAAAATGACTGAGGTTGTTGCTAGACTTGGCTATGGCGACGGAAAGAATTTTGCCGACAAGACCAAATAGACAGAAATCAAGATTAATTGGTACCTACGGATGAATTTCATGATGCGATAAACGAAACATTAAAATGAAACGACTGTATAATTACATATATAAGATTGATTTTTATTTTATTTTATTTTTTTTTCTTTTGTAGAAGATTTTCATTACTCATTATTTCACAGCAGAGCTTTTTTAATCTCGTCCACAGACCAGTGTAGCAATTGCAGCATTGTACAATCCATCTGAGTAGGCGTTTTGATCCCAAACTCGGTGACAGCCTGACTCGTCAAGGGACCGTCTACTTGACCATCCTCAAATAGGTACGAATGTGCTTTGACATAACCTGGCCACACTATGTCGTCAAAGTAGCCAGGTGGATCTTTCCAAAAGCCTTCAAGCGTAACATAGCCTGCACGAGCCTCACGGCGCTTCAATAAATCATAGTAAGACGCACGTAGAAACAAAGCTAAATCAAGTACTCCGGTTTTGTTATTGGAGAACGATGAATGGACAGAAATGAGGGGGGAATCCTTGTTGTACAGCATGATCCCGTCAACAATAACAAAAAGCATATCGGCATCCACAGCGATACTGCGCTGTACGTTTAAAAGCTCTTCATCCGTTACGTTCGATGGGCCAAGAGTGTTGGTCTCCTCTTTAGACTCAAATGTAGGTGGAATCGTGCCACCAGTGCGCTTTATTTCCGACAGAACGTGATTGAGGTTCAACAAGTCGAATGCTTCAGGACAGTCCCAGTCTTGTAGTCCATTTTCAGAGTTTATGGGAATCTCCGCTTCAGGCTGGCCAATTATTTCTGTTAAAAAAAAACATTTTTTTTTTCACATAAAATATTTTCCTATTTTTTTTTTGAGGCTGGTTTCTAGATTACTTACCTTGTAGAAATCATCTTCGTAGATAATGATAGAGTTCGGGAGCACTTGTCTTAACAATCGTGCCAGGGTCTGTGTTGGTTAGTTTTTGGAATGTATGTGAGCATGAGAATAACCAAAAAAAAAAAAAAGAATATCATGAAGGATAATACACACACTTTTACCAGAGCTCGATGGTCCACTGAGCCCAATTATCTTTATATTTGTATAAGACTTGGCCGTCATGATTTTTATTTATTATTATTATTCTCATCTATATCTGGATGTTGATAATAAAAAAAACAAATAAAATAAGAGGCACCTTAAAATAGTTACCAAAAGTAATTAAAGATTTTAGATATGACATCAATCCCAATAGTGCAGAAAAAAAGTTGTTTTTAGTGTAAGTTTTATTTGTTTATGAATTCCAAGTGTTATGTATTATAATGTATAGTTTAAGTCTTTTTGATGATTTTTAAATTCAGACCCAATTTCTAATCAAACATCCATTCAAATCGATAGGTCTAGTTCCCAAGTACTAGTCTTTTTTTTTTTTTTTTTTTTTTTTTGTCTGTTATCAAAGTCAAAGCTCAAATCCACACACACACACACAATATATGTATAATGGATTCAGACCCTATCAACGCTAATCCTACTGTTCTTGATACATCGGCTCTGCCTACACGCCAGGTTCAGCAGTCCAGCTTGTCGAAAGCCCACAGCCTGCAGACAGCGCTGCTGCGAGACACTCCCGACAAATACATGACTGGTCTCACAACGGTGCCATTCTCGCTGTTTGAAAATTTCACGCTTTCTGATCCTGAGGCAGATGACGATGATGAAACTTCAAGTATTGATGATAATATTAGTGGCAAAGGCGCCACCACCACCACCACCACTACTACTACTACTACTGACAGCCCCGACGAGCGGTACGAGCCGATCGATGCACAAGAAATCTTTGATCTCATTTCGACCATCTCTGACCCAGAACACCCGTTGTCATTAGGCCAACTGGCGGTTGTGAATCTGCCACATATTTGGGTAACAGATAGCGGAAACCCAGCTGAGATCGCGGAGGTATACGTTGAAATCACACCAACAATCACACACTGTAGTCTTGCAACTCTGATTGGACTGGGTATTCGAGTGCGTCTTGAGCGCTGTCTGCCTGCACGCTACCGCATTGTGATTAAGGTCCGGGCCGGTACGCACCAAAGTGAACGCCAGGTCAACAAGCAACTTAACGATAAAGAACGCGTTGCGGCAGCCTGCGAAAACGAACAGCTGTTGGGCGTTATTTCAAACATGCTGGCAACGTGCAAATAAGTCCTGACATATTATTGGTATATATATATATATATATGTATGTTTTTTTTTTCAAGATATTGGTTTTTATTGGTGACTGGAAGGGGTCAGGTTGTAAATTATTTTCATTTAAAACAGTATATGTTTAGTCAGTTTTGAAGGCAATAAAACTTACAATGATATCTACCAGCAAACAAATAATTAGCTATATGGACAATAAACTGATTATAATAATACCAGCCAACCTGGTTCTGGGTCCCCAAGATCACAGATATTTTACCGAAAAAATATATATTTATATTAAAAAAAAAAAAACAAACTTGATTTGATTAAATAAAACGCAACTCATTTAGATCTTACCGACTCATGGACTTGATAAAACAAAGCAACAAATAATTGAATAAAGTAAAATAAAAAAAAAAAGCATCCAGAAATGTCAAGTTAATAACTTGCCGCACTCAATTGTGCACACATTTATTGGACTGTAAGAACCAAAAAAAAAAAAAATACATCATATCATAGACCGAGGTTGTGTGTTGCTAAATTTTGTTGGTGAATTCGAGAGATTAATGAAAATAGCCGTTGACTTTTGGTTAAAAAAAATGAAAAAGAAAAAGGTTTTATATTGAGATTGGTATACAATGACTTTATACCCTCAATATCTGCTATCATAGTTGGTTGTTTATTTTTATTTCCTTTTATTTGAAAATCTTTTAATTATCTCATTGTTGGCTCATCTTTATATTAGAGAGAATGCTGATAGTATATATTTCTTCTCCAATACTGTACATAAACATATTATGAGAATATGACCATGATTAGTCAAGTTACGTCAAAATCCAATTTCCTACAATCTTGAAAAATAAAAAAAAAACAAAAAACAATTGTGTGTATACAATTTGAATAAATAACTGAGCCATACACAAGTGTTTTAAACAAACAAAAAACACTAACCATCACAAATCATTTTTTTTTTTTTTTTGGTTTTTTCTGTTTTGAAAAATAGGAACATGCTTTGTGATCATATCAAAGCTAGAACAGATTGAAAATAATAATAAATAAAAAATAAATAATAATAACAATAATGGGATGGTTTTGATGTGTCCTTTGTATGTATCAATGGATCATAAAAAAAAAAAAAAAGTCTTTTGACTAAGAAACTTGCACGGCTTAGATTGCAAAACCAATGTAATTATATTGTATAAATTATAATAAATTAATCAGTTTAAAACTGTGCAAGCTATATTAATTTTTATCGATATAAATTTAAATCTGAATTTGTGCAACACCGTCTCGCTACCCATTTGTTGACTTGTTTCTTTTGACAAAAAAAAAATAAAAACAAATGAAAACAAATAAATCAAACAAGTCTCAATGTCATAAAATATAATCAAATTAAGACTTGTGTGATTCAATGAGTCGATCCGATCAAGATAAATAAAAAAAAATAATCAATAGATATTAAATGCCAAATAATGTTAGTATTGGTATTGTATTATCTTTAATTTTTTCATATTTTTTTTTTCAAAAATCATTTAAATAACATTAACCATTGAATTGAAAAAAAGGTTAAAAAGTGGTAAGTAAATAGTAAAGTTAACACTTGACCACACATATTATTATTATTTTTTTTTTTTTTTTAATCACTAAATCAAAGTTTGAATATACTCCACCACATCTGTTGTTTACAGCCTTTTAACCCAACTAGGCTAGAGCTGGAGTCCTAAAGCACTTTTCGCGATGTTGAAGGACTAAAACAAAATAATATACACACACACACAACAACCATTAATCACAAAGTTGGACTAAAAAAATTTTGAAAAGCAATTTGCACTAATCTCATGAAAACCTTAAAGTTTTACGCGGAACCACTGTAATGTGTTTAGTGTATTAACAGGTAGTTTTATTCTTTTCTTTCCCCCCCCCCCCCCCCCCCCCCCCCCCCTGAGTTAAGCCTTCAAAATTATTTTTTTAAAAAAAAATTATCATGGAATATCTTGTAAGTCCAACCAAGTTTGACAAAGTGATAATCATGTTGGTAATGAAGAATAATCAAGATTTCATGGAATAAAAAAAAAAAAAAATAAATAAGTATATTTGATTAAAATTAAAAATCATATCATAAAAAGATATTTTTGGTTCAAGCTTTGTTTTGATGGGGGGATTCATCATCTTTCTTTTTTTTTTTTTTATTTCTTTGAAAACATAAAGATATATCGGTACCAAAATTTCAAAAACGCTTATAATGGATGGTTGATTTTATTCCATATTTGATGTAAGAAAATAGTTGCAGTCAGTAAAAATCAATGTTTATTTTTCATGTTTAGAGAGCCAGCCATAATCTAAAAAAGTTAAAAAAAAAAATCATAATAAAATGGTTTATGATTAACCATTTCTTTTAAAAACCCCAAAATCTAAACCATAAACATAACCCAAGTTTAGGTAGTAAAAAAAGGTTTTTTTTTTTTTTTTGCCAGTAATTCAAACCTGTTTGTATTTATAAAATAGGGCTGCTCTTTATGTAACAGATGCAAACCAACTGATTTTTTTTCCTTCATCTTTTCAGCCTTTCATAGTATACCGTCATTATTAAAAAAAATTATCTTTTGTTCAATAATAAATATATATGTATATATATATTAATCAACTATGAAAAGTCTGATTCGATTAACTAATGGCTTTTTTTTTTTTTATTTAACTGATAGATGGTAAAATCGATTTTATTGATTATACAAGTTACATGAATAAAATAAAATAACAAAAGATATCCAAGATAGATTGAAAATCTGTTTATAGTTTTTACATCACATAGTTACATAATTAAAATAATAGTAACAAAAATATACAAAGAAGACATGGAATTTAAAAAACATTTGTCTCTATGAGACTAAAATTAGCGTTCTCAGCGCGCTTTAGGTGTTTCAGGCATTCGATGGCCGCCGAATTCTCCATGAAATAATACATGTGCTAAGGGAAACCTGGGATACATAACACCTACTGGATTGATAACAGAGATTGAGACACAGTAAAATCTTAACAAGCTGCTCTAATCAAGCAAACCATCAGCAAAGAAAGTTGCAGTAATGAGTTCAAGAACTTGACTCAAGAAGCTACGCTCCATAGAATGCAGAGGGTCACTCCTTAATAACGTGTTCAACTGTTTCCAGATGTCCATATTCGCAGTTATAATGTTTCTCAGTAATACACATCGTTTAGAAGTACTTCCCAAGAGCACCATGATCTGTTTGCAGCTGGAATAACTTGCTAAAAGATATCCAATCATGTTTTTTTTTTTTTTTTTTTTAGTTAGTTAGACAAATATACTATATGACTTTTGATTTATGATTAGTTTATTGAGTATACGTCTATATCAATGCCAAATATCTATTCAACATGAAAAAAAAATTACAAACAATTTGAAAAATCGTCAGGATAAAATACTTAATAAAATAGAAATAAATTAATCAAACAAATATATATATATACGTATATATTTGAATAATACTTTACCTTCTCATAGTCTAAATAAAATAATCAAATAGATATTTCATTAAGAAAACATGTTAATGAGAGTGCCGATTAAACATAAACACTTTATCAAAGTTCACAACTACTACTAAGTTTTTTATACGTATAGTATCTTGAATTTAAAGCTACATTTATTATCATGTCTAAAAATTTAACTATAATACAAGATAACGATAAACAGATTTTCTATATATCTACAAGATAACCGACTTTTTTTTTTTTTTTCATTCAATTAAAATAACTATTTTGATAATCGCAATCTATATGTTATTTGTATTGAACTCTCGCTCTCGCTAACGCCGGATACTGGCAAACAAAGACCAAATAAAGCCCCCTACTACTTTTTTTTTTTTTTTTTTTAAAAAAAAACAGATAAAAACAGTATATAGTATACATACTTAAACATATTACTAAACGACATATGCAAACAATTTTTTTTTTATTCTCATGTCCTCCCCATGATTTGAAACATATCTCAATATTTTACTTTAAATTGAAACGAGTGGCATTAAACTATGTAAACAAAAATAAAAAAACAAAGAGTGTGAAAAAAAAATGAATGAATAATCAGGATAAATGTGGCGTTCACATAATGATAGAAATGAATGATAATGCAATGAAAAAGTGGTGAAACCCGGTTAGAACCTAAGATGACGGTAGCAAACCTCTAATCCGCCAGCGCCAACGCAAGCGCTTGCGTACAGTGTGGTACCAGGTGTCATCGTCGGTACGGCCGACCATTACGACACTGCTGCTACTAGAGCTGCCAATGCCGCCACGCTGCGACTTGAGTATAGGCAAAGTCGATGTTGAGTAACTGTATGGATTCTGTTGCTGAACTTTAGCACAGTTTTTACACACAAACTCGTGAAAGTCTGTGTCAGCAAACTCTTGTAAAGGCTTTTTGCAATGAAGGCAAAACTTGACTGGTGAAGTACAGGACTTTCGTTTCATCGTTGAAAACGGTGAAAGCGAGTTTGAAGATGCCTGTGGCGACGTCTGCCATGGAATATCGGTACAGGACTCAAAGTAATCTTCAATAAATACTATATCATTTGATGAGGTAGTAGAGTGCACTGAGCCAGTGTTTTTAGTTTTGTATGTGTTTGCAATGCGGTTATAGACTTGCGGGAAAGTTGTCAGCTCTTCATTGTTTAACAAGTCTAAACAACTGCCATTGCTGATACTATTAGACTTAAAAAGGCGCTTGTTCTGTCCCCTAAGATTGCGTATGCTTTTGCGTTTGAGGTTTTGGTTATTAAGATCTTCAATGCTAGTAGTGGATGTTGAATTAGATGCACTAGCATTAGCCATAGTATCAATATGTATAGAATCGACAGATGACTGTTGTTGTGCGCTGGTAAAAGCCGGCTGTAAACGGCCAGTCGGCTCTATAAGGGCAGACTTGCTAGGATCGTGAAAAAGTGAAAGCAACTGGGTTATGGCCGGGGACTTGCTCAACGACGAATCGGGCGACGATACTGTGTCGGCGGTCAAGGTAGACGCTAGCGACAAGGCGGCAGAAGACGAAGACGACACCGAAGAAAGAACGTGGTCAGACATGAGATGGGCGATAGCGACAAGAGAAACAAAAAAAAAAAAAAAAAAAAAAATTAAGACAACAAAAAGGGAGGTTGCATTTTTTTTTTTTTTTTAGTTTTTCAGTGCTATAGTTTGTCACCACTGGAGATGGGCCACTGGGGCCGTTGTAAAAAGAAAAGTGAGCAGTGTGTTTACATTTTTCCTTTTTCAGAACATGTTACAGTGACAAAAGCTTTAATACTTATTTAAAGTACAAAGTCTTAACTATACGACTAATGACAGTTTATGTCATAAATAAATATGGAATTAGGTTAAGGTTTTTTTTTCGTGTGTGTTACAACTAACTAATTTTTAACCACAGTAATTTTTTTCATTCTTTATTTTAACCACATATATTTTTTCATTATTTTTCACTGATCTCATAAATTTACTAACCATGGTTATGATGTAGTTTATTAATTTCAGCTAACCTACCCAGCCAGCCCAGCCCTTTGAATTCCTGGTTCCGTGCAGTTTGTGATCACCAAAACAAACCAAACAAACAATCCGTCATATGTGTGCTGACTACCTAACGTACCTGTGCTTTGTCGTAAAACTCACCTGTTCCAAAATATATTTATATAAACTACTTTTCCTTCTTCTTTTTTTTTTTTTCAATTTATATAATTATTATTTTTTTTTTTCCATTTTATTTCTCTCATCTTTCGTAGTATTATTGCGACGATCTGCTCATAAGTATCTCTCTCACTCATAAACAGAAAAAAAAAACATGCGTTTAAACTCGCTTATTTCTCCCATTGCTTTTGCCTCTCTTGCCGTTGCTCAATCGTCATCTGACATTTGTCGTGAGACCCTTACAGCATCGTCTCAATCTGACCTCGACTCCATCGCGTCTTGTTTGCGCTTTGAGGGTGATATTATCCTCACTTCACCCATTGAGTCTGCAAACATTAAAGGCGTTACTAGCATTTCTGGCTCACTTATTGCTCGTAATGTTACCTCTCTTCAATCATTGTCGGCACCAGCTCTGCGCAACATTTCTGAGTCTCTATCACTGGAGATTTTGCGCTCTCTCTCCTCGGTGTCGCTGCCACGTCTTGTTGATGTCGGTGATATCAGTCTCGTTACCCTCAACGCTCTCAACGGCATTACGCTTGAAGATGGAATCAAAAAGGCACGATCTCTTGTTATCTCCGATACGACTATCAAATCCATTGACGGCTTTAATCTTCGCACAGTTGACACTCTTAATATTAATAACAACCGCTACTTGAACACGCTTACTTTTATTCTCGAGTCTGTCAGTAACATTTTAGACTTGTCGTCTACTGGTAGCAACGTGCAGATAAGTTTTCCTTATCTTTCTTGGGCTAACAACATTACTATTCGTGATACTAACTCAGTGTCATTCCCAAATGTGACCAAAATCAACTCGACTCTTTCTTTTACCAACAATACTGTTCAGAAAATTTCTCTGCCTAACCTTAAGGAAGTTGGCGGATCTCTTGCTATTGTTTCTAACTCACAACTTACCAATGTTTCTTTTCCTACCCTTCAGTCCATTGGTGGTGCTTTCCAGATAGCCAACAACACTAAGCTGCCTTCTATTTTAGGATTTCCTGCTCTTACTTCTATTGGTGGTGCCATTGACTTTATTGGCGATTTTGACAATGCTACCATCCCTGAATTGTCTGTTGTCCGTGGTGGTGTCTACATTGAGTCCAATTCAGATGAGTTCAACTGCTCCTCATGGAACCAGGCTCAGAAAGACAGTGTCATTAGAGGTGATTCGTACCAATGCAAGGGTGCTTCTGTGTCTACCTCGGTTGCCATTACTGCGACAGCCACTGGCACTGTCCGTCGTTCCTCTGCTGCTGCGACTGCAACTACCACTGTCTCTGAATCTAAATCTGCCTCATCCAACGGTGTAGGCATCACGAAGTACAGCGCTGCCGGTGCGTTTGCTGCCCTTATTTTCCAGCTTTTGTAAAAAAAAAAAAAAAAAAAAAGACAAGTATTGTCTTTTAATTTTGGAGTTTGTGGTTCTTTATAAATTTTTAAGGTAGTTTAATGATTATGAGTTATTATTTATTATTATTTTTGAATTAATTTACAAGTATTCATCAAAAGCCTTGTAAGGCAAAGAGAAACATCATTTCTTTTTTTTTTTTTTTTTTTTGGTTATTATTGTTTACAGTAGTCTATTATTCGCAAAAATAATATATATAATTTTTTTTTTGAAAAAAACGAGAAACAGTATATATACGTATATATCATCTACTCGACACCCCACTTGGTGTTGGCTCTTTTCTTTCCAACCTGAGGGCGTAAATATCCAACAACGACAAGCATAGTGGCAACTGTATAAATGAGCTGTTGTTTTGAAAAAGCAATTGTATTTAGCACATCAAACGGCTTGGACGGCGTTACCCGCACAACGAAAACGTCATTACCTGCCGCAGCAACCAGTGCAGTTGATTCCAAGGCAGTGGGTCCTGTTACTAATATGTTGTTGTTGTTTTTGTTGTTGTTGCCAGAAAGTAAAATCAGCGGCAAATTATGTGTCAGAACTGTTGATTTCTGAGATTTTGATAGCAGCGTGGGAGTATTATCATAAAAGCTTTTGGCCGAGACTTGAGTTGTTTTGTTTTTCCCCTTTTCAGTAAGAGCCGTTGTAGTTGGGCTTAACAGCTGAGGCTTGGAATATTCAAACAGTTGATTTGAGTGGGTCAGGAGCAGAACGTCACGGACAGCAATGCCATGCTTAGTAACGGTGATACCAAGCTTAGCCGTACTCGAGAGACCCGTAAAAAATGACTTGTGAAGCACGTAGGGTGCTGGAAGTAGTCCGTCAAAAGAAGAGTATTCTTCGTCAGCGTGTGTACGGGTGTTGGGCTCGTTAGACTCGTAAAGGTCCCACATAGTCAGTTGCTCACCAAGTGTTGGCGCCAACGCAGTATAAGTATACACCAGCCAGTGCTCACCCTGAGCAAGCGCAATGTCAAATGCAGTATCCACTGTTTCATGTGTCTTAGCATGCAAAATACGACCAGTTACGGTGTCAAGCAAAAATACTTGAAGGCGGTGCTCTTCGGCATTGGTAGCTGCAACCGACAACATGTTAGCGTGAAGATACTTGTACAAAACACGCCTGTCTTCAAGTACCTGTCCAACATTGACCGTCTTATCGAGCTTGGGTCGCGAAGCCGTCTCTGCCACAATGTAACCATGGTCAAGATTAAACTCCCAAGTTTTGGTTAAAATCATTTTTCCCTCGGAATTGGCAGAAATCGTGTAGCCCCAAACACTGTCGTCGTTGACACGATAAGAATAGTAAATCTCCACAGAAGCAGGAGTGCCATCAACAGCAATAAGTTCGTCGGTAGAGGTCCAGACATAAAGACCTGACGGTAGTTCGATAATCTTAAAAAGAATCTGATCGGCGGGAAGTATCTGGTCCGTTTTAATAATCTTACCAGTCAGAGCATTAATCACTGTTACGGCACCAGTCTCAGTAAAAATATAAACAGAAGATCCAAAAAGCCAAACAGTTGTATCTTTACCATTTTCTGCGCCGACATCAACGCCGTCAAGAGCCCAGACAGTCTTACCCTTCAAAAAAGTGTCGAGTGCGACGACACGACCAGTACGACCACTAACAATAACAAAATATTGATGAAGACCAAACTCATTGGCGCGGTCAAGCTCAACTTCATCGACAGCCATATAAGATGACTGTAGCTTACGAATTATGTAATGCGGAAGAGCTTGAAGATCACTTAAATGCCGAGACACACGCTTGATATACGCTAGGAGAAGGTTGGAATTGGAACCTTCATCTAGCAGAATTTCCTCACGGATACCAGCGGCAGTATCAACTGCAGCAGTTTGAGGGAGTTGGATAAATAGACCTGCAATTGGGTTTGCAGCAATACTTTCATCACGCTCCCAGAGAAGCCTTGATCCGGAGAGCAACTGAATTATTCCATTGGAGTACCGTACAAGAGTATTTTCGCCTACAGCAGAAACAGCCAGAACCGGTGCCGAAACAGTAAGTTTGAACGTAGAAACAGCAGCATTCGTTGCACTGTTGATAACGTTAAGTTCATTGTCAAAATTTATAGTAGTGAAGGTCTCAGTTTCTGATCCTACAGCAACAGCCACGACTGGAATTTCTATGTGATTCAACTCGCCGAGGCTCTCACGGTCGTAGACTGTAACAGTGCCGGAAGCCGATTTTGAAACAATGATACTATCATCAAAAATAATCGAATCAACATCAGACTCAGTGATACTATCGATGGTCTGAAAATTCTCATCGAGTTTGACAACAATGTGCGAGTCGGCTTTGCGCAGAACAAGAATGTCCCCTTCAACTGAAACAAAAGTACCTTCAAATGTAGCGGCTTCGACTAAGCTTTGGCCATTAAAGTCAATTTTTGAAATGGTGACAGTCTCGTCTTTTTCAGCAAAAATTTTGCCGCTCTTAATTGCAACAATCGTCGCGCCCTTGTTACTGATGGTAAACTGCTTCGTCCCAGAATTCTTGACAATGTGAACGTCGCCAGATGTTTCACCCACTAAAGTTGCGTCTCCAATAAAATCTAAAGCACTAATCTGACTCGAAGTTGAGAGTTCCCAGTCCAGGCTGCCGTCAACCCAAGAGGCACGGTACAGCACCGAATTTCCGGCGGGCCTGGTCACTGCCAGAAGCACGTGATCGCCATCAGGGAGAGGCAGCACGCGGTAGGACTTGACTCCACCATCGGCAAATGACCTACGCCAGGCGATTGACCCGTTTGTAGTATGGAGAACGGCAAAAATGTTCGATTCAGTGAACATGCCGAAGTAATCACTGGCACCAGACGCCGGCACATAAACATCACTTACAAGTCCGATCTGGGTACGATGCCAGTCTATTACACCAGCTTCGTCCTCAAATATTGCAGCAACTGTGGAAATGAATAGTGCGGACACTAGCGCCAAAAGCGTGAATGGAGTAGATATCCTAGGTAATTTCGTTATCATGTTTGAGTAATTAGGCTGTAAAAAACAAATTAAATAAATAAAGAGGAAAGGGCTGATGGAGGAGTGCAAAAAATAAAAACCTTCCCAACACCGGACGGATCAGCTCAAAAGAAAAATAAATAATAAATAAATAACAAATAGCACGTTCTTTTTGCGAGAGAGAAATTCGGATCTGGTAAAACCCGGCTACTAAAGACTAAAAAAAATACAGCGCATTTGTATTATCAAACCCGTTGACTTCTATAAATATATATAAGTGCTATTTACATACAAGGTGCAGCAACTAAAACTCCTCTTTCTTGTCGTCTTCCTCTATTGATACAAAGACCGACGAGATATGTCCTTCGCTAGTAGCTGCCCCCTTTTCTGTATCGTCATTAATACCATTCTGTGACACTATGCTGACAGAGTGTGGAATTAAACGAATCTGGACATCGGTTTCTTCTTTTAGATCGTCCCACGGAGAAAGTTCTTCCCACTCTAATGGCTCTTCGTCTTCATCATAGTCATCGTCCTTGTTACGGTCACTATCAATATTAGATCCTGTCTTCGTCCGTAATCGCTTCTTGTCACCAACTGGAGCATTCTCTTCAAATACTGCATGTTTTTGCTTTTCATTACTGCTGGCCACCGGCTTATTCTTAAAAAAATCACCATTTAGTCCTTGTTCAATGATATTGCGAGACACCTCTCGGTTACGCTCGCGAATTTCTGTGTATCCTGTCCGTGCAATGTCGAGGCGGCGCTCACGCTGCTGACGTTGCTTGTGAAACTTTTCGCCCTTCTCGAACTGCGCGTCAACACGATCTTTCCATTCATGGTACTCAACAGCACGATATCCCCGCGGACCAAACCACCAGGAAACTTTTTCGCCACGTTTCTCTGCCTTAGCACGGGCCGCAGCAGCGTCAGCCTGCCACGGGTCATATTGCAACTGCAACCGCACTAGCTCAAGACCAGACAGAAATATGAGGTAAGAACCAGTCAGCATGCTAGTGACCTTAAGAGCTCGTGCACGCCACAAATGTGGTGTTTCACGCGGAATACGCCGCCAGGGCAACCAAAAAAAGTACAGGCCGCCGAGAAGCTGAAGACCGGAGAGTGTGTACAAGCAAGACCGGCAATCATTTGCAGGAATCAAAGGTCCCCAAATGTCAAGACCAAAACTGGGATTAGGATAGCGCTTGTTAGGATCGATGGGCGGTGGGATCATAGAATTGTGTGTGCTTTAGGTCTGGCGCCGAGTGTAGTTGTGTCGGAAACCTGGTGGGGAGAGGAAAAAAGGTTGAAACCGAAAGATTTTGAAAGAAAAAATAAAACAAGGAAAAAAGAACAAAAAAAGAAAATAAATAAAAAAAACAAAAAAAGCAAGTCTGCCCTGAAAGGAGTGTATCACGCAAACTGCGAGTTTTAGACAATAGTAATAGTAATAATTATGGTGATATTAAAAAAGGACCTTTAAGGGCAAACATCTGACAGCAGATACA
The DNA here is from genome assembly GCA_013305925.1 of Geotrichum reessii. Lineage (NCBI taxonomy): Eukaryota > Fungi > Ascomycota > Dipodascomycetes > Dipodascales > Dipodascaceae > Geotrichum > Geotrichum reessii. The sequence continues at coordinate 20,849 of QVTG01000200.1, read as the reverse complement.
ATTACGGTGGATTGGTCGAAAGGGTGTTTTTTTCCAAAAAAGAAAAACAGAAACAGAATGTGACAAGTAAAATGGAACCGGTCATCAGGTTTATCCGTCATGATAATAATAAAAGCACATCAACAAAAAGCAGTACCCGTATAGTTGAGTGTCACAATTCACGGATTCGATTATAACATCGATGCAGTTCCGTTATGAATTGCCGTGATCCCTAATAACGGCGCCGCCACCTGGCTGTTTGAAAATTTAATAGCTTTTTTCTTGCCACTGAGACAATTCATAAAACAATGTGCCTTCACCGCTATAAATCTTTTGGTGATTATGCTCAAAGCTTGAAATTGCAAAGTACAAATTTGTCGGACCAACCTGTTTGGCCCACGCAGAACAACAACGTAACCTTCTAGAAACGAATAGCCAGCTTCTTGTATACGCATTGTGTTTTTTATATTTATTAATTATTCTCTCATTTGTTGCATTTCTTACATTCCCTGAACGGCAACAAGGCGACCTTTTGTTTGGGCACGTTGGTTTACTAGGCCCCATCCTTTGTCGGTCTTTTTTTTTTTTGCTTTACAATTACACAATACAGGGCTAGGGCTCTTTTGATAACGCTGTCAAAACCAATAAAAAAATCAACGCCGTTTTTCTCCGTCAATATTCATGTCTTCTTCCTTTTTCTGATAATATAAAATCTACCAGACCGCCGCCAGATGGACCTTCAAAGACATAGCATTTCATTCTTTTTTATCCTGCGTGTTAGCTAACTGCCTTTTTTTTTCCTTTGTTTTTTTTTGGTAGTTTTGTAGCTTTCAGCTCAACATTCTTTGTACATCTTTTCCTTTTCAACTATGGCCGATATTTTCGAATTTGATAACGATGACGCGCTTGTCAGTGAATTATCCGAACTCACCTTAACGCACACCGGTGAAACTGCACTAGAGCTGTCAGAACGCAATGACATTGTCAGTGATCTGTACCAACATACTACGTCTAAGCCTATTGTTATTTCTAAGTCGCAACATCGTCGCACAGGTTCGACGGGCTCGCTTCTTGTTGGCTCGGCAGGTTCATACACAAATCGCCTAGGCAAGTCCTTCGAGGTTGGTATTGCTGAACCGTTTGTATCCAGCTACGCGCAAGAGCCCAGCCTACTTGAAAACACGCAACTGCGCCGCAAGATGGTGCCTGACGATTTTGAGCCTCTTAAAGTGCTTGGTCAGGGCACGTACGGCAAGGTACTGCTTGTACGTGAACGATCTTCTGGTCGTTTGTATGCGCAAAAGCAGCTCAAAAAAGCGTCTATGATTGTTGAGGAAAAAAAAATCCAGATGACCAAGACTGAGAAGGAGATTTTGGAGTCCGTCCGCCACCCATATATTGTCAAGCTCTTCTACGCGCTTCAGGACCAAAGCAAACTGTATCTGATCCTTGAATATGCACAAGGCGGCGAACTTTTCCACCATCTCAACAACCAGGCTATGCTTTCTGAAGATACAGTATCTTTTTACGCAGCTGAAATTATTCTTGCTCTAAACCACCTGCATCGTAACGTTGGAGTTGTGTACCGCGATCTCAAACCTGAAAACTGCCTACTTGATGCTGATGGACATCTTGTGCTTACTGACTTTGGTCTTAGCAAGGTTGCCACCGACGATTCTGGTCGCTGCCGCACTTTTTTGGGCACGCCTGAGTTCATGGCGCCTGAGATTCTTAAGGGTGATCCTTATGACTATGCCGTTGACTGGTGGTCGCTGGGCGCTGTGTGCTACAACTTACTCACAGGATCACCTCCGTTTCCAGGTAATAACCATACAATGATTCTAAAAAAGATTCAAAAAGCTAAGCGCCCAGACTTTCCTTTTTTTCTATCAGCTGATGCACAAGACATTTTGACGCGCTTACTGCGCAAAGAGCCACGGCGCCGTCTCGGCTCAGACGACTTTGAAAAATCTATCAAACCGCATCGATTCTTTAGAAAGCTTGACTGGCGTAAGCTTGAGGTACGCGATCCTAGCATAATACCACCTATTCAGCCGTTGATCACAGATCCGGAGCTAGCAGAGAATTTTTCCAGCGAATTTACTGATATGGCTGTTGACGATGGCTATGTGTCCCAACCGATCCCGATCAATGGCAAAGACAATAAAGCGGACAGTTCACATCCGTTTCAGGGTTTCTCATTCACGGCAAGTCAGAGCTTCATTGATTGTGCATACTAGGAGCACTAGAGGTGTTTTTTGTTTCATTTATTCATTTTATTTATTCATTAATCAAGCATTCAGAGACTGTTTTGTATACTATTATTTTCTTTTATGATCTTTTTGTGAATGCTTTTTATATGCATCATGGACTTTTAAATAGGTTTTTTTTTTTTTTTGAAACAAAAGCTCTTGGAACAAATTTTATACTAAAAATACAGTCTCACTTTTCATTTCCAAGATACTTCACTCGTAATACCCTCACTTTTGTCAATTTGCAAGTATTCAAGAGTCATCATTGTTTTATGGAAATACATATACATGGAAAGGCCCTTGAAAACGTTGCAGCACGGCCTCAGTCTCCTCCCACGGTACGCAAAAAAGCCCAGCGTTGATTTGTGGCATGCTTATTGTAGTATCGCCATCCAGCTGGTGCTTGAGGTCTGCAATGGCGTCCTGCGTCGCGCTTAGAATCACGTCCTTTGGAGAACGCTTGATGGATGCAAGTGATGACGAGTTGCCCACAGACGTAAACAAGCATGCGATACGAAATACATCATTGCTATCTGTAGTATAATCCTCCAAAAGTAGACAAGTACCGAGAAGCGCCGCGGGGTCAGCAGCGTGTGCCTTGCAATGGTCAACGTAAGCACGGTGTGCGCGTGGAAAACGCTTCTTAAATTGCAGTGCAATGCCGCCTCCCCAAGAGCCAATACAATTACACGAGTGTGCAAGCACAGCCCCTGTAGATGCGGTAAAGAGATCACCATGCAAGTATTTGATGGAGGACATTGTCTGGCGCCGAAGGTTGTAGAAGTCAGGAATTCGGGGATTGTGTGGCGGTGGATTTTGTGATATTTTTGACGCTACAGTTTTTCTTTCTTTTTCTTTTCTCACCAACAACTTCATCCGCTCCATTGCTGGTGACCACTGCTCTTGTCAGACCCGACCCTCTCTTTTGCCGCTACGGCCCTGGCCAAAGTTACTCATTTATATATTTTTCTTGCATTGGAGGTCTTTTAGCATATATAAGATTAAAAATTTACCAACATTTTACCTTTTACCCGTTTGCATCTATGGACGACATCGACGTGCGCATTCACAAGCTCAGTAACCGACTCGCTAGCGACCCGTATCAGATCCCAGAGAACACACAGTATATCACCTTTTTGCCAAATTCTGAACGTGAGATTTCGCCTATTCCCGAATCTCGGGGATTCTCCTTCTCGCAGCGATATGAATCTTCTACCTCGCCCTCTCCTAGTGGTTATAACAAGCAGAGCGCCAGCCCAAGCTCGCCTGCCCATTCCAACACCCGTTCTGCTCCTCCAGCAGCTGGAGCTAAGCGAGTAAATTCAATTTTTACTAGTATGAAAAAAAAGCCTGCCTCAGTATCAAATTCAGGCGGTAAAACGTTACGACAGACATCACAGTCAAAGTCATTTCCTGCCACAGATCATACCAAACTGTCGGGCGGCGGCAAGAAAACGTCTTCAATTTTTCTCACTAACTCTAGACATACAAAACATCATCGGTCTGTGTCACCTGCAGGCAAATCGGCTGGGGTTGGTGCTTTTGCATCGGCATCTGATCTATCAGACAGTAAGGGAAGCATACCCCCAGTCCTAAAACAAAAACGGTACGTGTACATACAAGAAATTATTGAAACTATAGACTGATTTAACTAACAGAGCCTGTAGAACTATGTCGGGATCTTCACGGACACAATTGTTACCCAAAGAGACAAAAGAAGTGAGTAGATTTCAAGTTATTAGTTTATGCTAGGCTAACAACCTTTGCAGCTTTCTAAATCACCAGTAATTTTACCGCCCATGTTAAGTCCGACGCTACCAGAGTGGTTGTCCGGGGATTCGAACCCTCCATCGACAACCTCGATACCTGAACGCATGTTGAGTCCGACATTGCCCCCAATATTTGATGACTCGCAAAAAAAATTTAGCAGTCCTCGTCAGCCGTATTCTCCAGTTAGTATCAATACCATAAGCGGTACTGAAGATGCCAGTAACCGTAAGCGGTTACCAACAAGCTCTGCAGCCAAACACTCCGACCCCAAGCGCAATGATCTTGCCACAGACCTACCGACACGCAAGCGGCGAGACTTCTCTGAGCCTGTAGAATTTGAGGTGCGCAAGCGACGCAATGACTCGGATGCTGAGCCCAAAAAGCGCCGCAGCAACAATGAGTCAAATCATAAGCTCCGTGTGCCACAACACCAGCAACGATCGCCATCATCATTGACATTTGAAAAGCGTACCAACAGTAGTCGTAAGGAGAACTTCTCTACTACGTCATCATCAGAGACGGAGACGTCAGAACTCGCCACACGCATGTTGCCTCATAAAAGATGGAACAAGCTGGCGTGCACACGCAAGCACGAGGCAGACAGTCTAGCTAAATCTGACCCGCAGCAGGCTGGTGTGATTGCAATGGACGCTCTATATGCGTACATACTATCTTTTGACTACGAAGACCGAAGACATGAACAAAAAGGTCAAGGAGCTATTGTTAATAATAACTGGGTCACACTTATGAAGTACATTGGCTGGCTTATTAACCTGCTTGAGGAGGGAGATTGTAGGTACCTCATTGGAATGTGCTATCAGATTCGAGCTCTTATTCTTTTACGATTGGTGAAACAATACCAAGCGCAACTGAGTACACTATTAGATTCTGAGACCGGTGATTCCGGCGGTGCTGACATTACAAAGATTAAAGATGTTGCAAACAAACTCATGAAAGCGCGGGACAACAGTACACATGACTTTAGACGTGGCGTGAGAGACCTTGGGCTCGAAAAGTTTGAGCGTGTGTTCCCCAAGACATGGACACGGCGCGAACGCGACGTGTTCAGTACGGCTGATAACGGTGCTAGCAAGGCTGGGTATGATCCGACATCAGATTCATACTACCTGCCTTTGCATATCTTTTCGTCGCTAGGTGAAGCTGTTGCTGTTGGTTACGCAGTTACTTGCGAGTGGTGCAGCAGTAACGGCATTGCATTTAAGTCGTGTATTACGGATACCAGCGTTAAAAATTTCAAGTGACAAAAGGTTTTTTTTTTTTTTTTTTTTTACTAAGATATTCAGTATTTCACTGATACATTTTTTTTTTTTACTTTTTTTTTCATTCTTCTATCCGTTGTGGCCAAGCTGTGTATTGGAATCTGTGACGAACTCATGATATTGACCCTTGTAAATTTAAAATAATTTATTCTTCGATTCAAAATTTTTTTTAAGTAGTACAATTAATACTAGCATGTGTACAAATCCCGAAAGTATAAGTAAAATGTAATTGGTTCAGTAATAGAAAAAAAAATAACTACCTGAAAAACTTTTTTATCAATTATTATTATTGAACAAAAAAAAAAAAAAAAAATCCTGAAACCCCAAAAAACATAGTAATAATGATAGATAAATATATATAGTTAACTATAGTGAAAATATGAACAGACAAGATGAAATACAATCATAAGCTATTATCTGTCCATTCATACTTTTTGAAAAATGCTAATTCTGAAACCATTCGGCACCAAATCCAAGTGCCTCAGAATCCTTCACAAGATAGGCCTCCTTACCAACCCGGTCAGCGTCTTTGTAGTAATAGTAAGGCGCACCAGCAGTATCAAACTTGATGGCATCCTTGCGGTAGTAAGGCTGGCCAAACTGAGCATTGAAATTCTCGGCCTTAGATGATTCAGATCCCTTTAATTCAAACGGACGATCCCAAAACTGTGCTTCAACATCCTTGCGGTAGTATGGCTGACCAAACTGTGCCTTAACGTTTTCAGCATTACCCTTCAATTCAAATGGACGGTCCCAAAACTGTGCTTCAGCATCCTTGCGGTAGTATGGCTGACCAAATTGTGCTTTAACGTTTTCAGCATTTCCCTTCAACTCAAATGGACGATCCCAGAATTGTGCTTCAGCATCCTTGCGGTAGTATGGCTGACCAAACTGTGCCTTAACGTTTTCAGCATTTCCCTTCAACTCAAATGGACGATCCCAGAATTGTGCTTCAGCATCCTTTCGGTAGTATGGCTGACCAAACTGCGCCTTAACGTTTTCAGCATTTCCCTTCAACTCAAATGGACGATCCCAGAATTGTGCTTCAGCATCCTTGCGGTAGTATGGCTGACCAAACTGTGCCTTAACGTTTTCAGCATTTCCCTTCAACTCAAATGGACGATCCCAGAATTGTGCTTCAGCATCCTTTCGGTAGTATGGCTGACCAAACTGCGCCTTAACGTTTTCAGCATTTCCCTTGAGTTCAAATGGACGATCCCAGAATTGTGCTTTAGCGTTCTCAGCATTTCCCTTCAACTCAAATGGACGGTCCCAAAATTGCGCTTCAGCATCCTTACGGTAGTATGGCTGACCAAATTGTGCTTTAACGTTTTCAGCATTTCCCTTCAATTCAAATGGACGGTCCCAAAACTGTGCTTCAGCATCCTTGCGGTAGTATGGTTGACCAAACTGAGCTTTGACATTTTCAGTATTACCCTTCAACTCAAATGGACGATCCCAGAATTGTGCTTCAGCATCCTTTCGGTAGTATGGCTGACCAAACTGCGCCTTAACGTTTTCAGCATTTCCCTTCAACTCAAATGGACGATCCCAGAATTGTGCTTCAGCATCCTTTCGGTAGTATGGCTGACCAAACTGCGCCTTAACGTTTTCAGCATTTCCCTTGAGTTCAAATGGACGGTCCCAAAACTGTGCTTTAGCATTCTCAGTATTGTCCTTGAGTTCAAATGGACGATCCCAAAACTGTGCTTCAGCATCCTTGCGGTAGTATGGTTGACCAAACTGAGCTTTGACATTTTCAGTATTACCCTTCAATTCAAATGGACGGTCCCAGAATTGGGCCTCAGCATTCTTCAATTCAAATGGACGATCCCAGAATTGGGCCTCAGCTTCCCTGCGATCATAAGGACCACGCCAGAATTGAGCCTGTGCTTCCCTGCGATCATAGGGACCACGCCAAAACTGAGCTTCAGCCTCCTTACGATCATAAGGACCACGCCAAAACTGAGCTTCAGCTTCCCTGCGATCATAGGGACCACGCCAAAACTGGGCCTCAGCATTCTTCAGCTCAAAAGGTCTGTCCCAGAATTGAGCCTGTGCTTCCTTACGATCATAAGGACCACGCCAAAACTGAGCTTCAGCTTCCCTGCGATCATAAGGACCACGCCAGAACTGAGCTTCAGCTTCCCTGCGATCATAGGGACCACGCCAAAACTGGGCCTCAACATTCTTCAATTCAAATGGACGGTCCCAGAATTGAGCCTGTGCTTCCTTACGATCATAAGGACCACGCCAGAATTGAGCCTGTGCTTCCCTGCGATCATAGGGACCACGCCAAAACTGGGCCTCAGCTTCCTTACGATCATAAGGACCACGCCAGAACTGTGCACGATAGGTTTCAGCATAGAAAGGGATGTTCTCAAAAGACTTAGTCAGATAAGCAGCATTCACAAATAAAAAGTCTGTGCCACGAAAAGTAACCTCCTGCTGGTAGATTGGTAGCGAATCTGCGAGCATGGCACGCAAATTATAGACTACATCTGTGAGTGAGGACGCCGTTGTATTGAGGTTCACTGTAGCCTGGAACTGGTTAAAGCGGTTGGGTTTGAATTGTGCTGCAGGAACAGGAACAGCAAGACGAACAGTACTAGGCTCTCCAGAGTTGACTACAATGTCTACAGAAAGTTTACCAGGCTCAGTAAGATTGTAACTGAATGAAACGTTGCTTTTGATCACGGACTCTGCGGGGGTATTGATCTGCAGCAGCTGCGCGTCAGACGCAAGCAAATCAGTGTCAAATTTTGTATCATCAGGAAGAATATAGGTGACCTTGCTTCTAGTCCATTTTTGACTGGGAATAGTGATTTCAAGCACCTTGATGTCAGTGTTACCACCTAGCGGTTCGTTAACCTTGAGCGCAGGCGTAAGGTAATTACCAGGCGTAGAACCAATTGTCAGAGATGAGTATGACACACCATTGACACTATCTGTAAAATCAAAAAAGACACGGTGCGCTCCACCAGAAGCATATTTCTCGGGGTTTTTAAGTCGTGCATACAACGTTAAAGTTCCTTCAAGATCGCGAGTTTCCACATGTTTGATGAAAACAATCTTTGCAGTGCTACCACTAGAGTTATTAGCAGGTGGAAAAATTGTGATGTTAGCAAGATTGTCAAACTTGCGGTTCCAACCAATAATTTGACTAGGAAAGCCGGTGAGTTCGCGAGGCAGGCCAATTTCAGCAGTAGTACCGTTAGTAATCTTACTACCATGCAGTTGAATGGAAACCTCGACCGGGTCATAAGGCGACTCAAGATATGACGCGCCAGAGGCAGCCGATGTGACAGTTTTTTCTCTAAACAAAATATTGCCGGCATCGGTGTTGAGAGATGAGGAGTGAGTAATATTAAGATTGGCTTCTTCATTAATATATTGAAATGGTGCAGAAATATATGTGACCCAGTTTTCAGTGGCATTGACCTCAGGCCTATAGGGTGCTGGAAGAAGTGCACCAACAACACGGTAGGAGCCGGAGGGTATAGTAGAACCATTAGAAAAAAGCTTGAGGGGAATAACAACGTCGTTAGTAGAACGGCCGATAAACGCAGAGGGAAAACCATCATCGAATGTACCAGCAGAGAGGTGATTGATGAAACCATCCTGATTGGGTACAAAAGGTGCACGGAAATGAGACTTAAGTGAGAAGTCGGCATCAACAAGACCAAAAGTCAAATAAGATGCAGCATCAGCAAGGCCAAAGACAAGTTGTGGTGTAGTCTTGACAGAAGAAATGACTTGAGTGAAATTTCCAGAATTGGTAACTTCAAAAGAATTTCCTGAATTTGCTTCAAAGCCATATATTCTAGGACGATCTGCATCGGTAGACCAGGTGCCATAGGGGGCAGGGGAGTTTTTGTCAGTGTCCAGCAGTGTTCCAATGTATGGAACACCAAGAACATCGCCATTATCGCCGGTAATTAAAATTTTGCCCTGATATATAGGACCAAAAGCTCCTGATAGACTCGCGGGAACAGTAAAGTTGACACTTATATCAACAGTTTGGTTAGCCTTAACAGTTATCTTAGACTGGCCAAAAGTGGGTTTGAGTGAAACATGCGAGTAAGGTGGAAAATGCTTGTTAACACTGGGAGCGTTACTGCGAGAAAGAACAGTAACGGCAGCGACATGCGATAGATTATAAACTACCGAGTCATTGTTAAGGTTTTGTAACTGGATAGTGAAGTTGGTAAGAAGGGTACTGTTTGCGCCAAGATTAAGTGATGGGTTTGACACAATCACAGAACGCGAGGTAATAACACGCTCGGCATTGATAAAACCAGCACCTTGCTGAATAAGTGGAGCCAAGTCGTTCCTTTAATAATCATAGAAAAAAAAAAGTTAATTAACTGGATCTTTGAAATGATGCACCAAGTTGGTGAATCAATAAGGCATTAAAGGCGCATTTAGATTTGCTAACACTTTTTGGATAAAAAGCTACTAATGGCTCTTAAAGCCATCAACTTTGAATAAGTGTATCACAAAAATCCAAAAATGTGTAACTTTTCAAAAAATTTATGCCTGCCAAAATAAAGGAATTAGTGGGTTAAAACTTACAAGTCATCATTTCCGCCATCAGAGCTGAGCTTGAGCGCATTGGCGCTGACAATAAGTCTTTTGCGAAGCTCAATAGCAGAATTTTTTGAATCATCTGTGAATCGAGCAGACCCCAAACTTTCTAAGTAAAGAGCAGCGACACCAGCAATCTTGATAAATAGTAAAAAAGAAAAAAGTTAGTAGAGTCTTTTTTTTTTTAAAAAAAAAAAAAACATGCAGATATCGTGAGAAAGAGTAAAACATACGTATGGAGTAGCCATGCTGGAGCCACTCATGATGCTGTAACCACCGTCAAGCCAGGTGGACAAAATGTCACCGCCGGGACCGACAAGTGCAGGGTAAAATAAACCTTTTTCAAAGTGTGGGCCCCAAGTCGAGAACTCACTCACGGATAGCGGACTATCAGTTTCTACAACATCAGGCTGTGCAGCAAGAGTGTCAAGAGTAATAGTCAGATTGTGGCCAGCCTGTGTCTGATTGCGAGCCCAGTCACCAAGACCGGAAACAGTGCCAAAAACATCAATTTCGAAACCTTGTACCGAGTAAGTGGGAACAGAGTACTTCAAAGGCTTGTCAGTGTAGCGCAACACAACTTTGTAGCCATTTGCCTCAACTGCGGTATAAAGATTGGTTTTTTCGCAGGCCGATGATAGTGGAAGTATCAGCGCAGAACCAGTAGCTGCACGCGAAGTGAGTGCTGCGCAGTCATCAGCATTTTCTGCCAGGAAATCGACTGAAAAGGTTGTATTTGAGATGCTAGGGAGAACACCTCGAGAAGTAACATACTTAAAAGTAATAGAGTCGCCAGAAGATGAACGGGCAGTACCTGTCCAGGTGACAATAGCGTTGGATTCTGCAGAGCCGACGGCAGTGACGTATTCACCAGCACCGGGGCTGCTAGGGTAACGAGGGCCTTCAACACCAGAATTGCCTGCAGCTACAGCAACAAACACACCATACTCAACAAGACGCGAGGCAATAAGGTTAGCAGGGCCATCGAGAAGACCCTGGCCATTAAGTCCAACAGAAGCAGTGATAATGTCTACGCCATCGCGGAATGCAGTTTGAAAAGCAGCAATAACAACGTCCTCTGAAGTTCCGCCTGAGCAACCAAAAATTTTATAAGCGCGAATAGTTGCATTGGGCGCGACACCCACAAGGTTTTGGTCGTTTGTGGCAGCGATAATACCAGCTACATGAGTGCCGTGTCCTTGGCAATCTAACGGATTGTATTCATCAATGCGAGAGTTACTAGTGCCAAGCTTATTGTTATTAGAAGCGCCAGCAAGTGGGCCAACGAAGTTATAGCCTCCAACAATCTTGTAATCGGGCCCAATACCACCACCAAGAGCAGGATGAGTGTAGTCAACACCAGTGTCGATTACTCCAATAGTGATGTTTTGACCAGAAAGACCCTGAGCATGTAAAGCTGCAACGCCGGTGTGAGCATGCGGATTCCAGTTTCTGCTTTCGAAATTTTGTTTCGCATCGGCATCGCCTGATTGTAGAATTTCAAACCGCTTGACAGGCCAAATGTTGAGAATATTAGGGAGAGACTTGAGTCGAGCAATGGCGTCTGGACTTTCGTGAATAGAAAAAGAAGCACCTGTGAAAAGCGGTGATGAGTAGTTGAAGTGTGAGTTTACACCGCCAGCAGGCTGAATGGCAGCAAGAGCCTGGTGAAAAGCTTCATGTGGATCTATGGCGGTCAAAGCTGAACGTTTGGTGAGTTCAGGTTGGTACTCGACGATGAACCTGCCAGGAACAAAGCCGGCGCTATCGGCGGCCGCCGCAGCAGATGCTCCGCTGACGGCCAATGATAGCGTCGATGCTAAGAGAAATGTTGGTATAAACATTGTGAGATGATGATAAAGAGAAACAACGGATGAAACAATAAACCAGGGCCCAAGAGGGGGCTCTTTAATATATATACAACTTGCAAAACTTGGTCAGGGATGAAGTATGTAAAGGTTATATTTAACATTACTTGGGTATTGTCTGGGTATCAACTCAGGTATTAGAGATGCATCTGTAAATGTTATTTCTTTTTCTTTTTTTGTTTATTTTTATAGATTTGGTTTATTAAATATTGTTTTCAGCTTGCACTTATTCTACACTTATGCAGATCGAAACTTTTCAGGCAGGTACTCGTTGGGTTTTTCAGAGTTTTTGTTCAAATTAAGATTTTAAAACACATGAACTCTTCTTTTTTAGGATACCGATTACACATGCCGCACATTTGACAAGGACAAAATATTGGTTTCAATTTGCAGATCTTGTTGCCGTACCAGGCAAAAGAGTTGCACAAAAAAAAAAAAAACTCACGCAGCCGTTTTTAGTGCATGGGGCGACAATGCGTGTCTCTGGTAAATGTATTTGGTTACTTAATTGGACCAGACTAGAGAAAAAAAGCCGATGATGAAGTATGGTGAGGAAAAAAAAAAAAAAAAAAAAAAACCGAATCAAAATAAGTTATGCTTTCAAATATCACGGTATTTCCTCTGAGTCTTGTCGGTGGGAGTTACACTTATAATCGGGTGAATGGTAAATGCTATATTAAACAGTTCCCAAATGTTACTCTTAACTTCGTCGCGAAATTGCATTACAAAGGATTAAATCCATAGCATTTAGAAAATCAATGCGACTGCGTGATAATGGCGGTTAAGTAGCTCAAAAAATGATAGAAATTGACTTTTCAGGAGCGCTACAGAAGTCATTGTCCAACATCGTGGGTTCACCTGAATTTTGTAAACTCGTAATTTTCAGATCATGAACCAAACATCCAGACTTCACAAATAGGACTGATGCTTTTTCCAGCTTGGGAATTTTGCAACATATTACATATTTATTTAAGTTTGAAAAAAAAAACTACGCATATAAAATGTGTAAGCGAAATGTTAAAACAAAGACAACAAATAATCGGCTAGTGAATTGACAGCTTAGGCTTCAGACTTTTTTAAAAATAATGTCATAAAGTTGTTTAGGATTTTCTGCATCTTCGAGGATTGTTGCAGATTTTGGCCCTACTACTAATGGAAGCTAGTAAAGGTCTTGTTAGTGGCAGTATAATAGTGTATATTTATACCTGTCTCAAATGCTATCATCATCGAGTGATGTGTACACTGTGTACTACCTTGAATAAATGGAAAATCATTTGCTTTTTTAATACCATAAATATCATTTCCCTGCCTTAATTAAACATGATGGTCATTTTCAACGGTTGCCATCGTCTTGTACTACTGTGAGTATTGTATTTGATTTTATTAATGGCAGTCTTTCTGGTTTATTGTTCTGTAGAACAGAAATTCTTTTAGTTTTCGTATAGAAATTGTAATTGTAACATCCAATCTCTGTCGTCTGCCAAAAAGTAGTTTTTTTTTTTTTTTTTTTTTTTTTTTTTTTTTTTTTTTTTTTTTTTCGTCGTTTTCCAGTCTAGTTAATCGTAATTTTATTACTCAAAAAAGGTTTTTAAAAAGGTGTTGTTTGTTATTTAAAAAAAAAAACACACACAATGCTACGTTGAATGTGAAAGTATGATGTAAATTTGGTGTTCTTTTGATGAATAAAAATATTTTTTCAGAGCCTCAAGATTTATACCAAATTACTTATTCATAAAGGGAAAAAAATAAAAAATAAAAGTTACATAAAAAAAATAAATAAAAGTTCTTTTTTTGGATAAAAAAAAATAAATAAAAATAAACGAACAAGAACCTTACTAAGTAAGCGAGAATAAGAAAAGATATGACTACTAAAGAACAAGAACCTTTTTTCTAATCCTTTTTTTTTTTTTTTTGAAATTTGTTGAAAAAGTTGATGCAAAAGCTCAATATCAAAACAGGTTATACACTTAATGTCGTGAGATTGCAGTCATAACGCCATCAAAATTTTGAAATATATTTTATGTAAATATGATTTTAATAGTTAAATCCACTTATGTTATGAACAAACTTGTGGGCGCAGTCAACTTTCGCAAAATTACGATCTTTGTGCGTTTAGCAAACAAGCAAAGTAATAAATATCACTCTGCATTTATCTTCTTTTTTTTTTTTTATTTGAAAAATCAAATTGTGGAAATAAAGTATTTTTTTTCAAGAATTCACTCGGCAATGATATACGAATATTGAGCAAATTTCAGCGCTATGAGCGTTACACAAATGTTTTTAAGTTATGGGGGAAAACATGACGACAAGTCGCATTCACTAGTATTAACTTTCATTAACTCTCGTAAATTTATGAAGCTGCAGTTAGATGTTGAATAAAAGAAAATAATTATTATTTTGATTAGAATTATTCAGACTTGTGGATGTACAGTCAAAAAAAGAATTCAGTTGTGTAAACAAAAATTACAGTAAGAAAATGCTGGAGTTTGTCGCTACGCTATGAGCTCTATCAATACTAACTCATTTAAACATGAATATTGAAATAAAATTAGAAACTATTGCTCTACTTACAGACACTCTTATGAAGAGCAAATGTATTCAGATCAAGCAATGTGAACTCAAAAATTTATAAACAAAATACTTTTGGAATTGAAACTATAAGAAAACATATGGATCAACAACTGTCAGTTTTTTCAGTAGCATACTCCAAGCACACTTAGTGGTAACTCTTGAAATTTCAAATAAAATAAAAAATTGACTAACAAAAAGTGTGTTCAATAATACTTTTAACAAATAGAAACCAAAATAGCATTAACCATTTTAACAATTTTAACAAAAAAAAATAATAATAAAATAAAATAAAATTAACAACCAAATTAGATGCCATTAAAATATCAAAAGAAAAAAAAAAGCCCTCAGGACTTACATTTAAAAAGATTTTGCTACTAGTAAGCTTACAGTTCGCCAGAAATTACACGGCAATAGACTAGAATATGACGCAAAGAATACACGCTTTAGATCAACATATTTATGTTTTAAATGTATAATTATATTTGTCACTTTTACAGACTTTTTAAAAAGTTTTTTTTTTTTTTCAACATTAAAGGTTTTTTTTTTTTTTTTCTGATATGAAAATTATAAACTTAAAGCTAACAAATTGCGAAACTATCCAATCAGTAAGAAAATACAATTTGATAAGTTGTGAACAAAAAAAAATAAAAAATTTGAGTTTTGTGGCATTTGATTTTAATGATAAAAGTACAGTATGTATTGGAGTGCTCGGGTTGGATTTCTCGCTGGTGAATATACGTGAACTTCAAAAATCATAAATATGAAAAATATACATGAATTTGATTTGGCACAGATTTAAACCAGTTAATTTCATACATTTTTTTTTTATTTTATTTTATATTCTAAACTTTCATTTGCTATGATTGATACAGCTATGGTTTCTAAAGTTCAATGAACTTAACGACATAACTGGTTCTTATTTAATATGTACATAAAATGGTTACAAAATATACTCATTTATATATTGTCGATTTTACCATGAGTCTTGGTAAAATATATTACTGTATTTCTTTGATAAGGGGTTTACGCTGCTACGTATACTTGAGACTATAATATGTGTGTATGTCGTATGTCATACTTTTTTTTTACCCCTTTCTATTCTAACAGACGGTTTCTATTTCATATCTCTTAAAACCCCTGTTATAAACAACTTAAATTTTATTTTAATTTAAAAAACTTTTTTTTTTTTTTTGCATCTTGAATGTCAAAACACATATCTGTGAAGAGTTAGTAAGCTTTTCAAAAAAGAAAAAAAAGAAAAAAAAAATCTTTCTTTGATCGTCATCATGACACGTTCTCCGAAATTAGTCAAGGACACCAATAATACGGTGCCGACAAAATTTGAATTTTCCCTCTTCTCTCCCATTTCTTTTCTTCTCCTTTCCTAATTCCTGGAAATAGCGTATACAGATGTGTCTAGTTGATTAAACGTGTATCTACTGTGCATGACCAAAGCTAGCTAAGTACATTGCCGATACTAGATGGTGACCAGAAATATTTTCATTTGCGTCTTGCAAGATTGAGCAACTCTGTGTTTTCAAGGAGGGGATATATATTTCCAGTGTGTCAGTACTGTTTATTACAGAAAGAACCAAATTTTACAAACCATGATTTTTTTTTTTTTTTGATTGAGAATTAAGATAATGGTAGATTATTTTTGAAACCTGAATAAAAAATTCTAACGGTAGTGATGAATGCTGCAGTGAGTATCTGGCGATAGTCAAGTGTTTTTGTTAGATGTTTATGTACATTGAGTAGTCAATCAGCCAGTGGGACCCTGTAATAAAATTCATGAAATATCCTGCTGGATTATGTGATGTAAGGACAATGAACAGATTTTCTATCTATCCTGCTGGATTTTGTAATCAATCAGCGATAGAGAAAATAATAGCTGTCGATAATTTGTATTGTTATTCATGTTCAGTTTTTTTTTTTTTTTTTTACCTCGTTTTTTAAATCTTGGCTGTTGAATATATTGAATTTAGAGTATTATTATTACCATCTTGTTTATTAAGCTGTCTAGTGTAATTGCATACTTAGAAAACACCAAGTTTACCTGATGTTTGGGACAATTTGTAACGCGCCTGTACTCGTAGGCGCGGAAATTCGGAAAGGCCTGAATTCTCTCATGAGCCCCAAGGCCTCCTCATTTCAGCGTTGAGAGGGCCCGGTAAGCTGGTCCTCAAGCGGGCTAGGAAAAACCTGCAATGCATCTGATGCGGCATAAATTGAGAGTGTGTAATTTCCCAACCATGCAACTTATGTTTCGAGATAGACATAGTAGACTCTCAATAAATTAAAAGTATTTGGGAATTTGGTTTACTAAATATTACACTTATTGAATATCCAGTATTTTTTTTTTTTTTTTTTTTCAAACTCAAGTTTTTGGGCTAAGCTTGACTGTAATTGGGTCTGTCTGAATTTACTATTCACGTAAACAATTTTAAAGACGTGGGTCAACAAAGTTTATTTTGAACTTTATATACGTATGTGTACTATAATAATATATACTCGCAATAGTCGTAATGTTAGACTTGAGATTTTCAATAAGTATAAAAAAAAGTAAATATATAAATAAACAAAAAACAACTTGTGAGTGGTAGATACAGAAAACTGGGCTTTCAGCTTTTTTTTTTTTTTTGCTGGAGCTCTCAAAGACTTTGAACAGTCAATAGATGAAATACAAATAAACTTCTGATGACTTGACATATTAATAACTATTTATCATTATTTTACATTTATGTAGATTTTTTTTAACTAAAACTAAATGATAATACCATTTATTTAGAACTTGATTTCAAATGGTAACTTTGGTTTTTAGTTTGAATGTTTTAGTAATTAAATACGCCCATAGCTTTTGCGTAGTTATTTTATATATTTTTTTCTATCATTTATCTTCACGCTGTAAGTTTTCTAGTCGAAAATCAACGTATTAAAAAAATGAGTTTTAGAGCCGTTTACCTTGGTAGAAACTCAAATTTAATATAATCAATGACGTAAAAAAAAATGAGTAAAAGAAAAAGGATTTCAGTTTTTGCCTTGACATGTAATTGTGAATGTAGATTATTATTATTTTTTTTTAACCAAATGGTAGAAATAATAGCTTCTGGATTCTAGTTATGGGTCAATTTCTATTCGATAGCTAACATTGAATCAAGTATCACTCAATGTAACATATGTTTGCCTGAAGTCAAAGCGAAGATTATTTTTTAAATTTTTTAAAAAGAAATGAAAAATACAGTAGAATAATCGTCGCTTTATCAATTATATCAACCGAAAAAAATAAATAAATAAACGATGACGTTTGTTTTGTCAAATAGAAATCCAAAACATCTCAGAATTTTATTATTATTATTATTATTATTATTATTATTATTATTTTATTTTTATTTTTTTTTTATTATTATTATTATTATTTATTATTATTATTATTATTATCACTGATATTACTATTTTTATTGCTGGCAGTTTCTTTTGCTAATTATAAACCATACAGAGGTGCGTTTGAATACAATAAAAATCAAATTACTTAGCAGAGAAATTGTCGGTGCTTTTTTAATCCATTTCAAAAAAAAATTGTTCCATCGCTATTCAGTGTCTCAGAATGTTTGGTTAAACTCAAGTTCTATGTAGGCATACCACTATTTACAGCGACAGCAGTTTTCTATAGAAAATTAGTTAAAACACAAGTCTTTTCGAGATACAATAATAACAAATGTTTACTAAAAAAAAACAATAATGATAATAATAAAGTAGCCATATATATTAATAAAATTAATAATTAAAAAAAAAAATTAAAATGATTTTTTTTCAGTCTTAAATATATTTGCAGTACTAAAGATTTACAGGTTTCTGGTTGGCTTGGTTGTGAGATAAAGTTGATTACTTGATCTGGTATAAGAGCAAGAACAGTGACGATAAAAAAAAAAAGGATAGATAAAAATAATCAATGACAATGCCAGTACAACGTAGAAATCAACCTATATATAAACAAATAGTTTGCATTTATTTAACTACCAGTGTAAATATCTCAATTCTTGGTTTGAACGTGTGATAGTAGTGATAATATTAATGTGTGTGTTCTCATTGGCAATGTTAACGATCCAGGGATCGAGGAAATACAATCAAACCTTTTCCTCGAAGAATCCTGACAGTTGTGTTTAAAGGTATATCTAGAGAATCTATATACGCAGAGTTTCTTTTTTTTTTCTTTTTTTTTTTTCTTTTTACTAAACCTTTCAATAGCCATTGATATTCTCAAAACAATTCTGTAAACGTGATTTTTGTTGTTGTCTTTGATAATAATAATAATCTTGATGTATTCTTGACATTTCCGATAATCAACCTCCCCTTTGGAGGCTTTTGAAAAAAAACTTGATTTTTTTTTGCCTGGAGTGTTCGTGTTTGTCGTAATTAACACGAACAGGTCACATGATTTTAAGCCTTCCTTTAATGTGTTAAATTTGCCGTTTTGGGTAAACAAATCCAACAAAAAAAAAAAGTGTGTGTGTGTACTTTTCACACCAAAATAAAAAAACAACCCCCCGGTCAAGGATCTTTTTTTTGTTGAAATAGATATTTGACCAATGAAAATTATTTGCAGAGTTTAATCAATCCATTATATTTTCTTGCTGTTAATTCTAACGTTGATGTAGATGTAATTACATATCTTTATTTATCTTTTTCAGATGTTTCCGTTTTGTTGTTTTAATCTAGCGTGGAAAAAGTCAAATCGAAAAGCGAAGCAGAAGTAGAAACGAAGAAAATAAAAAATAAAAAAACAAGTGTGCCAAATAAAATAAAAGAATTTCAAACGATGACAAAAAAAAAAATTAAAATAAAAAAACTTCTTCCTTCTCCTTCTTTTTTTTCTTCTCATCAATAACTCTTCGTTGTATTTTTTTTATTTGTTTCTTGAACCACCCAAGCATCTACCAACACGCATTTAGCATCAAACTCACAATGTCCGCGAAAGCTGCTGCCACTACTACTAACCCCGAGGCCCCCAACATTATCAAGCTTGAGGAAATCAAAAAGCACACCTCAAGGGATGATCTTTGGATGGTTATCAACGGCAAGGTCTACGATGTCACCCCTTTTGTCGACGAGCATCCGTAAGTCTTTTTTATGATCTAATATTAGTGTTGCTGTTTTTTGTTTTTTTAATGCCCATATTAACACACTTTTCTAGTGGTGGTGAAGAAGTCCTAGTGGACTGTGGTGGAATTGATGCTACCACTCCTTTCGAGGTAAGTTTACCTTATCGCTATTCAGTACTCAAATAACATTTCAAAGAAATGGATCTAACAAAAATATTTTTTTTTTTTATTCTACAGGATGTTGGACACTCTGAAGATGCAGTTGCCGCCCTGGTGCCCCTGTATGTTGGTGATGCTGATCCTGAAGAGTTCAAAACCAAATCATCCAGCATTTCTGGCGTTTTGTCAGGCTCCAGTGAGTCTTCTTCCTCTTCTCTTCTCTTACTTATCATTGCTGCCGTTGTTGCCGCTGCCGCCTTCTTCTATTTGCAGACTAAGAAATAAACAAGTCACGAAGTTCCTGCTGTTGGCGCTGGTGCCAGCGTAGAAGGAGCATAATTATTAATAGCAACTTGTCACGCTGCGGTGCATTCAGCCGAAATATCATATCTTGTTTGAAACTTGTCGGGTTTTTTTTTTTTTTTAATTCAATTCGGTGGTCATTTTTGTTTGTTGTTAAGGGAAGTGTCCCGTTGATGACTAGCGGGTGCAAACACTGCAGTGCTTTTTTAAGGTAATTGTTTTTAATTTAATATTTTTGGTTTTTCATTCATTCGAAAAAGATTTTTTTCTTTAAAAATTTATCGATAGTGATCTTTAGATTAATATACGTAGTATTTATCAAACATGATTAGTGATAGATTTCTTTTTTTTTTCACTAAATGCTGCTTCTACCTGTAATCTTACTTATATGTCGTCTGTTCTGCTATATTAATATATCGGATCTAGCAATATATGCCATATGAGTGTCTAAAATTAGACTATCTCAAGCTTTTATCATTTCAAACTGATTTCACTTGATATCCCTAATAATATCTGGGTTTTATTGAAGACGATAGGAAGGTAAACTCAAAAAAAAAAAAAATAGTTGCTTTTAAAAATCACTTTTTATTAAGTAGTAAAATTCAACCTGAATAATATTCATATGTTAAGCATATCATTTTTCAGTGTTAACAAAAACAAAAAAAAAAAGAAAGTACCAGTTCAATATTGTATTGAGAAGGATCATAATTCTATGCCCTAAAGTTTTGGAATTGATTGAGATATCGTATTGTGACAATATGATGTGGGTATATTTTTTTTTTTTTTTTTTTGTCTTCGAGGTCAGGGGTGGTTGAATTTGATACACATATCCGATAACGCAGTTGTTACTATGCAGATAGAGGAAAGATAAAAATACAAGAAAATTTGTCTTTCTTCATACAACAATAATAATAATAATAATAATATAATAATAATAATAATAATAATAATAATAATAATAATAATAATAATAATAATAAT
>QVTG01000020.1:0-111230 GCA_013305925.1 Geotrichum reessii | reverse complement strand
CTTCTTTGTATATCTTTGTTATTATTATTTCAATTATGTAACTATGTGATGTAAGGACAATAAACAGATTTTTTATCTATCTAATAAAAAGTAAAATTATCTTCAAAATTTTTTTTTTTTACCTGTCAAAACTTTTTAATCTATTTTATTTATTTATTTTTTTATTTCATTTCATTTCATTTTATTTCATTTTTTATTTTATTTTTTTTTATATTTATTTTTTAAATCCAATGTGATTAAAGTTGAGAGACCCTGTATTGCCAGGTGTTTTGGGAAAACCTCCCAACTTGAAAATTTCAGAATCGATAAAATTTTTTTTTGTTCAGACACATTCTTTGAATAAAACTTACTTTTGTCTTAAATAACATTCATACAAATCAAACTGCGGCAATGGAGTCAATATTTACAATTAGTTATCTCAAAAACGGACCTTTGACGAAAGAAAATTATGTCGAACCTTTGGAAAAAATTCTTAGAGCAGAAATCCCCGCGACTGTCACAACAAAAGATGTCGAACAGTTTTTAAAGGACCAGCAAGAGTCTAATAATCAACAAAAGACCGATGAAGAAAATACTACTACTACTACTACTACTACTACAAAAAATGAAAATGATGAAACTGAAATTAATTCAGAGAACGAAGACGAAGAAGAAGAGCAAGACGCTATTGGAACAACACCTTTACACGCTCTATGCTCTGCCGTATCGCCCGACATCTCTGGTCAAGAACTTGAGACCGTAAACGCTATGATAGATACTCTTTTTCAATGGGGTGCAGGTTGGATGATTTTAGACGAGAACAATGAAACACCGGGCTGCATTGCATTGAGAAGAAAGCTTCCCAGTTCGATCTATAAACGGTTTGTTCAGGCTGGCACTAGAGCTGAAGTATTCCTACGTAAACTGTCCTCACTCGAAAAATCTAATGAGCCTCAGCGTGAGCAAGACCCCGCTGTAGACCAGAGCACTTATCTCGCTACTGACTTGGAATATACTGATCATGCACTTGTTACCAAGGAACAAAATGATGGCGTCATGATGGATTGGGAAACACCAATTATGCAAAAATCGGCTGAATTGATTACTAAAGATACTGACGGAGACGGTCCTGTTGTACTTAATGTCGGATTTGGAATGGGAATTATTGATGGAATTATCCAATCACTGAATCCCAAAAAACACTATATCTGTGAGGCTCATCCTGACGTGTTAGCCAAAATGAAGGCTGAGGGCTGGTACAATAAACCTAACGTAGTTGTTCTTGAAGGCAGATGGCAGGATACTCTTGCAGCACTTTTAGAACAAGAAGGGGGCCCAGTAGAATTTGACGGCATGTATTACGACACTTTTTCTGAGCATTACTCCGATCTCGCAGATTTTTTCAACTTTGTCACGAGCATGCTGAAGTCAGATGGTATTTTTAGCTTTTTCAATGGCCTGGGTGCTGATCGTCAAATCGTATACGACGTTTACTGCGAAGTGCTGGAGGTGGATTTGATGGACTATGGACTTGAGGTCAAGTTTGAAGACTGGCACATAGCAGGCAACGTCGTAGGCGCTGACAAAGACACAATCTGGAAAGGAATTCGGAAGCAATACTGGGCAATCGAAGTTTACAAGCTTCCGATCATCAAGTTTATGAGCTGATTATCTTATGATATTCTAAAATAAATGAAATACGTAAAATCTTTTTTATTTATTTTTTTAATTTTTTTTTTTTTTTACTTTTGATCTATAGTAATCAATAGGTTGTAAACTACATGATAGCCTGTTTACGCGACTTACGCACATTCGAATCTCTCGTAAAGCCGCACAAAAACGAGTTTCCTAATCAATCTAGCTTATCTAAGCATCTCTACTTTTTTTTTTCTTTTGATTCCTTTTTCACTTTATAATCTAGACGCTTTCCCCCTTTACGATTTTCATTTTCTTTCTCTTTCATTTGACAATCACTTATTCTTTTTTTTTTTTTTTTTTTTTTTTTTTCCCCTTGTTGGAACATCATGGGTTTTTTACGCTCTTTAGACTCGGTTATTGTCGAGAAAGGTACTCCCGTAGTGGAATATCTTTTTCAATTACCTATTTGGAAGCTTTCATTACTATCTTTCATCTCCTTTATCGTACTTAGTATTATTTTCAATGTTCTTAAACAGCTTGTTTATAGACATCCCAACCGTGTTCCTGTCGTATTCCATTTTGTTCCTTGGATCGGATCAGCCGTTTCCTACGGCATGAATCCATACGTTTTTTTTAATCAAAACAGAGAGAAGTATGGTGATGTTTTTGCTTTTGTTCTTCTTGGCAGAGTCATGACTGTCTGCCTGGGCCCCAAAGGCCACGAATTCGTTTTCAACAGTAAACTTCAGGACGTTTCAGCCGAAGAGGCTTATGCACATTTGACCACTCCCGTTTTCGGTGAGGGTGTTGTTTACGATTGTCCGAATCACCGGCTCATGGAACAAAAGAAGTTTGCCAAAACTGCTCTTTCTAGGGATGCGTTCATTTCGTACGTACCCAAGATTATCGAGGAGGTCAAGAACTACTTTCAAACCTCAGCCTACTATTATAACAATGATCCTAAAAAGCTTTCTGGTCAGGCCAGTGTTTTGAAGTCTCAATCCCAGATCACTATTTTTACTGCCTCGAGAACTCTTCTTGGTGACGAAGTTAGACAAAAACTCAACACTGATTTCGCACAGTTATATTCCGATCTCGACAAAGGTTTCACTCCTATTAACTTTGTGTTCCCCCACCTTCCTCTTCCGTTTTATTGGAAACGTGATGCTGCGCAGAAGAAGATTTCGTCTACTTACATGGAAGTTATTAACAAGCGTCGCCAGGAGGGTAATATTGACGCTACTCAAGATCTGATCGGTTCTCTTATGGTCAATGCTACTTACAAGGATGGTGTCCGCATGACTGATCAGCACATTGCTAACTTACTTATTGGTATTCTCATGGGCGGTCAACATACTTCTGCTTCTACCTCGTCCTGGGCTCTGCTGCATCTTGGATGCAGACCCGATCTGATTGAGGCTTTGTACGAAGAACAGATTAAAGTCAGCGGCAAGAACGGCCACGAACTTAATCCTCTTACTTACGATGACCTGCAAGAAATGACTTTGCTTAACAATACTATCAAAGAGACTCTTCGTATGCACTCTCCTCTACATTCGATTTTCCGTAAGGTCATGAATCCTTTGCCTGTTCCCAATACCAACTACATTGTCCCGAAAGGTCATTATGTTTTGGTTTCTCCAGGTGCCACAATGATGTCTGATGAATACTTCAAAAACGCTAGCCACTTTGAGCCTCGTCGTTGGGAAGACCCTAACTCAGTTCCCAGTGCTTCTGGTGCTAAGGATGACTCTGTCGACTACGGTTTTGGTGCTGTGTCTAAAGGTGTTTCTTCACCGTACCTGCCCTTTGGCGGTGGCAGACATCGTTGTATTGGTGAACAATTTGCATACGTTCAACTGGGAACCATTCTAGCTACTTTTGTTCGTGAATTTAAATGGGTTACAGTTAGCGGCAAAGTGCCAGACGTTGACTATGAGTCAATGGTTACACTGCCTAAGGATCCAGCTGTAATCCAATGGGTTAAACGGGATTACAGCAACTAATAAGGTTATTCATTAATAAAACTCACACTAATATAATTTAATCATCTAACCACTTAAAAAAAGACAAAATAAAAAAAGAGAGGAACGGTTATGTAATGGTATTAAAAAAATAGACTGAAATAAATATAATCAATTCTAATTCAGAAAAAAAAGATTTAATGATGTTTTTTTAACAACAAATTTTAGAACAAAAGTAGCTAAACTCTGAAATTTAAAACTGAATTTTTTTGATTTGGAATAAGAGCTCAACAAATGAAACTTGTAACATTTATAATATAGTATATACGTCTAATTATACTATATTTTAGAGTATGAAGTTTCAAATAATAAATGAAAAAAAAAAAAAAAAAACCTACATGAATTGATATGTACAGTATATAATTTAAATTAATTTTTTTTTAATAAAAACGCCTATTTTTTAAAAACAACCTCTTTTCAAATTCAGGTTTTTTATTTTTATTTTTATTTATTAGTTGGACTCTCCAGTAGATTTTTCCTCATCTTCTTTGACAGGCTGCTCCTCCTTGACGCCATCAGTAGACATTTCGTTAGTCTCTTTTACAGGTTCTTCTTCATTTTTAGAAAACTCGTCTCGTTTTTTAGCTGCGTTGTTATTAACGTTACTGCCTGCCTTCTCTTCATCAATTTGGAAGACTCTTAATCTGACCTCATGAAGATCCTCCTTGGGCAACATGAGATTGCAGCTGCCTTTACCCTTCCAAACAGGGAAGGTGTAGATACCACCAGCCGGCTCCGGGGCAGGAATATTAACAATTATGCAGCCTTCAGCCATATTCTCGACTTGTGCGTAGAACTCAGGGTAGCGCTCCTTGAGTTGTGGAAATGTGGGGAAGGCTTCAGTGACCATAGTCTTGAGCAGGTCGAGAGAAGCGTCAGCACGACGCTTGGATGACGTTGCGTTAGCCAAAAGAGTGATACTCTCAATCTGGATGCGCCACTCGCAAGTGTCTTCACCAGTGTTACGTTGAAACGAAAACATCTTAATACCAGTGTGGATAAGTTTGAGTTTAGATTCATTGAGTTGGATGATAGGACGGAGACTGGGGCAGACGTAGTAAATAACACGTGTGGGCTCGCCGGTAGAGTTACGAACTAGCAGTGAGTCCTTGGGAAACTCATCGTTGATGCCGTAAAAGTTCCAACACTTTTGAATGACAGCATGGTCAGGGGGGAGGAAAATAAAGGGCTCTTCATTAGCATCTCTTGGAAGCTTCTCCTTCTTAGTGGAAGCAACAGCAGTAGCCTCATCATCAACCTTAGCCTTCTTTGAAGCCTCCTCCGTCTCTTCCGCATCTCTGGTTCTCTTGGAACCAGCAGCCTCATCTTGGGCCTTCTTCTGAAGGACTGCAATGTAGAAACCGCCAGTATCTTGTTGGTGGGGATAGACTCTAAGAGTATGATGAAGGTTAAATTTTTCAATTTCTGCCTCAGTGGGAGGGAAAAGTGATGAGGGCAGTTTAGGGCCATCAGGCTTTTCAACCCACTCACCAGCCTTGTTGGCAACTTTCCAAGAGCTGACACCGGGAGATCTCTTCAAGTTAGGCAGCTGATCAGAAACATCTACCAGTTCAACCGAATCATCGAGCTGTCTCAGAGCTTCAGCCACTACCGATTCGTTTTCAATGGGGTTGAGTGAGCAAGTGGAATAAACCAACCTTCCACCAGGCTTGAGTAATTGGAGGCCTCTGAGCAAAATGTTGAGCTGCAAAGTGTGAAGACCGAGACCGTTTGACACTTTCCAATCCTTCCAGACATTTACATTTTTGCGCATGGTACCGTCACCGGAGCAAGGAACGTCACATAAAATACGATCAAATTTGAGGTATTCATTGTCAGAAACCTTTATTCTAGGGTAGAACTGGGCATCGTGATTTGTGACAACAATGTTAGGCGACGACAAACGTTTCACTTGATGCACAAGCAAATGTGAACGCTTATAGTCACTATCATTAGCAATAACAAAACCAGTGGGCGGAGCAGCACCCTCAGCTTGGTCCTTATGTAGAGCCTCAACCAGCTGGGCGGTTTTCGAACCAGGCGCGGCACACATGTCGAGAACGGCGTGATCAGATTTGATATCCATGAACAAAGGAGGAACCATTGAAACAGCCTCCTGTCTAGAAATGTGACCAGCATCAGTTTCGACAACAAGGAAACGCTGAAGTTTTGCAAATTCCTTGTTTCTTCTGATGACGGACTTGGCTACGTTGAACTTGTAAGCCATGTTATCGGGGTAAAACTCGAGGGGTGCCGGAGGTTCGACAACAGTCTCACCACCATCAATGGAAACACCAGTGGTCAAAGGAATATACTTTTCATTGATGGCAGTGCGCACTTCGCGAGCAACCTTGGACGATCCGGTGACACGGAATGTTAAAGGAAGGGGAGTTTGGCAAGCTTGCTTGAAGGTGTCCCATTGGTCGGCAGCAGGAAGATTGAGAGCCTGGTAGTAATTTTGCCAGGTTTCATTTTCCTTGACAGCATTTTCCCAGTTCGTCGTGTTGGCGCGACCGCGGTTACGGTTAAATTTTCTACCCATCGTGGTGAAATCCTACTTGTATATAATGGCAATGATAAAATGAGAAGAGGGTCTCTGATGCTGAATATTTCATACATTGACTGAAAATTTTAAATGTCCCAAAAAAAAAAAAAAAAAATAAAAAAAAAAATAAAAGGCTGACTAAACATTATTAATTTAATTAAAAAAAGTATTATAAAAGATTACATAATCATCCATGACACTAGGTGTTGAATTTTCACATGTCTTGCACTTACACGTGTGGAAATCTTGATTATCAGTGTAGAGAGAATCGATAAAAATAAAAAATAAAAACACCCGATAATGAAAAAAAAAAAAAAATTCTTCAGAAAAAATTATTTTCTTTCTTCTTACCATTCAATAGTTCCTGGGAAACAGAGATCACGAGTACTTGTTGTACAGGGTCTCAATAGAATCCTTGTTATCGGCAAGAATCTTTCTTCTTTCAAGCTTTTGTGCAGAAGTCAAAAAGCCATTTTGCGGAGTCCATTCAACAGTGGACACCACGACACCGAGAATAATCTCAATACCCTTAAGACCGCCCTTTTTGCCTGTTTCAATAATACTCTGCTGAATTGCCTCCAACACAGCAGGGTCGTGTGCAATGTCTTCATGCGAATCAAGACCAAGAGCTTCAGCCAACTTTTCAACCTGAGCAGTATTAGGTACAATGATGGCGATAGGTTTAACACGATTTTGATCTGCGTAGATACAAATGTTTTGAATATAGGAATCAGACCGATACACAGACTCAAGTTTTTCGATAGCAATGTATTCACCGTTGAGCGTCTTAATCAGATTCTTTTTACGGTCAACCAGTTTAATGTGTCCTTCAGGAGTCCACTCACCGATATCACCAGTACGAAACCAGCCATCTTCAGTGTAAGCTGCCTTTGTCTCTTGTTCGTTCTTAAAGTAGTGTGACGAGACTGGAGGACCTTGGATGAGCAGTTCACCCTGGTTGTTTTTAGCAAAGTAGCCAGCCTCGGGAACATCCACGAGTTTAATAGTGACAGCATGGGTGATCTCACCCTGAGTGCCGTACTTGTACGAGCGAGGAGTCATTAGACAAGTATTAGCATTTGACTCAGTCAAGCCATAACCAATAACCATGGGACAGATAAGAGTAGTGATGAACTGTTGGGTCTCCAAAGAAATAGCCGCACCACCATTGAGCACAATTTTGAGATTGCCACCAGTAGCGTCTTTAATTTTCTTAAAAATCAAATTGTCAACCAGAGGGCAAGGCAAACCCATATTAGTTAGCTTTAGCTTGGTACGGTAAGCACCCCAAAATAACTTTTGCGAGAATGATGGCTGTTGGCTGACTTTTGTGAGGATACCCTTTCTAACCTGTTCCCAGACTGCAGGAACACCAACCATAACGCTGGGTTTAAACTCTCTAATGTCACCAAGACAGTTGCGAACCGAAGCATCTGAAATAGTTTTTACAGTACCATAGCCAAGAATACCACCCCAGTAGAGCGTGGCTAGCTCAAACGTAAATTCCAAAATATGAGCAAGCGGAAGGAAAGCCAGTAATCTGTCACCAGGCTTGATATAAGTGCGATTAATGTTGGCAGTAGGACCGGCAACACCAGCCATGACATTTGCGTTGGTCAAAACAACACCCTTTGGAGGGCCAGTAGAACCAGAGGTGTACATGATGAGGGCCAGGTCTTCTGGTTTAGGCTGTAAAGGCTCGACAAAGTTTTCCTTACCGCGTGCAAGCACCTCGTTGAAGGAATAAATTTTCAAATCAGGGTTAACTGCCCTCAATGCCTTGAGGTCGCTGTGATTTTCAACATCCTCAATGTCTTCTCTATAGACAATGATACGAATGTTTTTTGCCTTTTCAAGGGGTTTTACAAGAGTGTGAAGAATAGTATTGTCGACAAAAATACCAACAGACTCGGTTTGCACCAGCGAGTGGGTGAGACCTTCTTCGCCAAGAGTGTCATAAGCGGTCGCAATGGGAATGGCATTGGCATTACAGGCTAAAGCAGTTTGAAACCATTCGGCGGAGGTTTGAGCATAAATGTGGAAAATCTCTTTGCCCTGGGGTTCAATGCCGAGAGACAGGATACCAGCAGCATATTCCTTGATAAATTGATGAAGTTGCTTATAGGTGATAAAGGAGTAAGGAGAAAGTTCAAAGTAGGTCCATTTCTTGGGAACTTTTTCTAGTTTGCCGTCTATTTTCTTTGTGACAGTTTTAGTTTCTTCGTGAGTATTAATGATTTTTCTGGATCCTATTGCTTCTCTGGATGAGAACTCGTTACAAGCCCAGGTGAGCAGGTTGTAGATGGTGTTACAGTCGGGATTGTTTCCAGGGAATTCCCATGGAGCAGCCTTGGCGCCAATGTTGCGACGAGGGGCAGTCTCGCCAGGCTTGGCCTCTCCAACAACGACGGAGTAGTCGGTTGAGCTATTTACGCGAAGTTTGAAGGTCATGAAGAGTGAAGGATAGAGAAAATGGAATGATGATGAAAAGAAATAAAAAGAAAAAAGAAAAAGAAGAAAAAAAAAAAAAGGAAAAGAATAAGAAGAAATAGAAAAAAAATTTTTTTTTTATTTACTAAAGCAAGACAAAAAAGACGGAAAAGAGGAGAAACAAATAAAGATCAACACACAAATTGAACATATACATGAATTACACACAAACGAGCCATCTTGACTTTTTTTTAGAATATAAGAAATTTAAAGTTTATTTTATTTCTTATTTTTTTTTTTTTTTTTTTGTTTTATGAATGTAATTGACGTCTATCATTGAAATTATTAAGACTGTTAAAAGCATTTTGATGGGTTGCTTTAAACGCTCAATACTGACAGCATCAATGCAGGTAATGCCTGATTTTTTCATGATAAAAAAAATAGACTTTTTCTGTATTTTGTGTTTTGCAGGTTTAGATGAGAATATTTTTATCAAACGGAATAGCCATTGTCTATGAAACAGTGATAACCAGCCATATAAATTTAAAATACAATATAATAGTGTCGCTATTGCTGTTGTTTAAAATAAGTTTTGTTTTTGTACTGCGTTTTTTTTTTAGTTTCAAAAAAAAAAAAATATTCCTAAACACTTCTGAGTTTGATCATTTGACCAGTTAACCCGAAATCAATCGAGAAATGCCAAAAAAAAAAAAAAAGGGAATTGAACTACTAAGCGAGATTATGAAACCAGGAGGCTTTCTTATTAAAAATAAAAGTTCCTGGTAGACCCTTTTTTTTTTTGTCAGATATGAGGTCTTGTAAAGTTCAATGTTAGAAATTTGATATTTTCAAGGGTCAATTTTCAAAGTAACATGAAGTCATTGATTATGAAAACAATAACTACATACAAGATTCTGATATTCTGTTGGCGTAAAAACTTGATATCAATGTTTTTGTTTTTTTGTTTTTATTTTATCGCCACACAATTTGTTAATTAAAGAGAAACGTCATTTATAAAACGGTTAAAAGTTGTTTGTATTGTCCCGCCAACTACCATTTTTAGTTTAGTTCTTTTTAAAGGTTATGTTTTTATTTTATTTCCTATGACAGCTGATCTCCACCATTAAAGCTCAAGCCATTTGGTGATTTTGAAAAAAAAAAAAACAGCTTGTATACAGATGGATGGTTTGTTTTCTTACTCCTGGCTTCTTTTTTTTTTTTTGTTAATCAATATGTGTTTATAATCATGTTAAAAAAAAAATATATAGTTGTAAAACAACTATAATAAAAAGATGAAAAAAAGTTTAGTAATTAACTTTGTTGATTTTTTTTTTTTTGTCAAAATCTTTGTCAGACCAGATGGTGCCGAAAGAATCCGAATTGGCAGGGATAAGTCAGACCATCATCATACTAAGCGATAATCAATATACCAAACAAAATAATTGAATTAAACAGTGTATTATATATATTGCTGGTAGAATATCTCTCGACTCTTTAAAATTTCAGTAAAGATTCATCTCTTTAAATGCTTTTATATATATATATATATATATAGACCGTACTCATTGTTATTGGATTAATTTGGTCTGAATGTACGTGTGTGTCCTTGTCTACCAGAACAACAAACAAAAAAAACAAGGATTTGTTTTTTTTGTTTTTAGGCCCAACAAACTTGTATGAACTTCCGTTGGGTGCATTGTTTTTTGAATTGACTTACAGCCGCAGTATTCTTGAAAAAAAAAAAAAAGAAGCCGTTCGCAACACTAATTGAGAAATTGCTGATTTCTGATTTTAGTCTTTTAACATATAATGCAATACGATTTGGACTTGACAAAGTTTACAAAAAGAGTGCAGAAGTTTACAAATTTTAATACTATTTGCCACTGTGATTCAAGGATTATTGCTTAAAAAAAGTCAAAAGTTGTCATCATGACCCATTATTGCTACGATTTACAATTCAACAAGAATCCTTTTTTTTTTTTTAGAGAAATCATAAAATAAGGAGATGGTAATCAATTGAGAGTCTCTTATTTACATCCACTTTTATATTATTGTTATTCTTATCCATTAAGCAGCCAGTACAAAATCTGGTACAACGAGGCTGTGGATATCCGCATTCCTCTTGTATTTTTTTTTTTTCGAAATGTTACGTTGGTACCATAATACAATTAATTGATTAAACTGCCAACATTTGCAAAAATAAAAGCCTGTCATGTTTATGTGAATACTTTGTATACCGTAACACCCCTTTGAAAACAAAAAACAAAAACAAAATTACCCCGCTATTGATTTTATAGGAATTTGCGAATTAATTTGTCCCTGAAGGTAAATAAGCCAGAACAAAATCCATGCATGAGTACAGTTGACACTTGTATTGAGTTTCACGATGTTATGCTTTTTTTTTTTTTAGCCTCAAACAAAATAATAAAACTCACAACGGTTGCTTTTGCCTTAATTACTGCGGCTACTCACAGCGATTCATAAATCTGTTGTATCTACTGACAAATTGTTTTTTTCATAGATCAATTACGATAGAAAAAGCATGTTGGTTTTGTTGTTGAAAAAAAATATTAATAATGAAAAATTTGAATACATAATAATGACAATTTATATCAATTTCATATTAGCCAAAAAAAAAAAAAAAAAAAAAAAACCATAATGACATGTATCGCAAAGACATTAATGCGGTCTAATGTGGGAAAGATTAACGCGTTTAATAACAACCTTAATTTTGACTTTTTTTTTTTTCTTTAAAAAAAGAAAAAACGTGTTATGTATATTTATTAAACATTGTTAGAAAAAAAACTCATCTTTAAAATCATATTCAAGATCTTAAAATTAATTTACTTGAAAATGATAAGTTTTTATAAACCTGTCTTGAAATAAAAAAATTGCTGTGTTAATTTTTTAATCCATTTGTTTTTTATGTATATTTTATAATCTATTTTTTTTTTTTTGATTAATTTTTTTTTTTTTAATTTCTTATTTGTTTATGAAATTTGGATGCGTCTTTAAATCAAAATCAAGTAGTTTGAAGCAACTGCCAAGTGGTTCAACTTTATGTCGTACTATTTACACTTGGTTTCTATCATTGTAAACTTATCATTAAATATATACTATAAAAGTTGTAACAGAAGCCAACCTCATAATTCCAATTAATTTTTTTTTTATTTTTTATTTTTTTTTGACAGTTTTTTTTGACTGAATTATTTTGTGATTTGGTTTAGCATGATAATGTTTAAAGTCGAAGCAAGTGATCCTCGTCCTTGTTCTAACTTATTATTGAGCTATGACTCGACTTGCATTAAAAAATCTTTTCGTCTAAATCGCTTATTTAAATTATAAAGATGTCCTAATATATTAATTATTAAAAAAATAATCATAATATCTTATCAAGTCTGCTTGAGATGAGTTTACTGGGCCTCCTCGACCCCCGCCTAGACAAGGGAGGGTTTGCGGCTCACGAGTCAATTCTGACCTTTCCCGAAAATTGTAGCATAATACCCGTTCATGTGTTAAGGAGAAACCTTGAAATACATGAGACTTGGTATTATCGATAACAGAGATTGACAAACCAGTAAAAATGAAAAAAAGAACCTTAACAAACTGTTTCTAATCAAAAGCAAAAAACCATCAACAAAAAAAAAAAAAAAGTTGCGGTAATGAGTTTGAGAACTTTGACTATCGCTTTTTAAGATCCGTCTTGGTAGCAAGTAAAAACTTTTAGATCAAGCTTTAGGAAAAAAAAGTTTTGCTCAAAAAAAAAAAATGGTACACTTCATAAGATGTAAAGAGAAAACTTCTTAAAAGCAGGGTTTAAATGGTTTCCAGTTAAAACACACTTGATAAGACAAAGGCGAGGCACAGTTTTTTGTTTTTTTTTTACTTTGCTGTCATAGAACTCCCGTTGAGTGCAAGACTGGTCTTTTATAAACTCACATAACTTGTCATAGTCTTTTTATTTTTTTTTGTCATTCAACCGGTGATGTACAGCACACAGTAAATTTTCGGCTTCTGTAATTGCTGTACGAGCTGGTTTTTTTTTTTTTTTTTTTTTTTGCTGTCTTGATAATATTTTGGATGTTCACAAAGTGGTCTCTTTTTCCAGTAATTGTCATCCATAAAATGCCTTCAATTTGATTGATTCTAGTAAATAACTCATCAAGATCGCATTTGGACAGCTTACTACGAGTAGCGAGTTTCCTGAGCTAAACAGCAGAGGCTATGGACAAGAAATAAAAATTGAGAAAAACTGATTCGAGATTTGTATAATCCAAAACCAAAAAAATGATTAATTGAATCCTTTTTCATTTGATATACTTAAAATACAAAGCAAAAAAAATGGATAAATAAATAAAATTTTTTGATCACAATAATTTTAATAAGATAGTTGGTTAAAATATCCTCATGTTTGCAAATTTGAGTTTATTCGTTCTGATATATAGAAAACAATGTTCAAAAAAAAAAAAGAAAATTGTCAATAAAAGGGGGTCAAAAATAGCTACTTTATATTATAAAAGTTCAAAACTGACCACCTTTTTAACGTGGTTTTTGCAAAATTTAAAGTCCAAAAGTAACCATTTTTCATGAATTGGTATGCAAAAATAACGCTTTTACAAAATTTGATGTCAAAAATAACTACTTTTAATAAAATATGGTCAATTTTGAACTTAATTTTCAAAGGGTGGTTAATTTTGAACTTAAATGTTGTGAAAGTGATTATTTTTGGCTATTTGTTGTATAAAAGTGAATATTTTTAACAATTAAAATCTAGAAAGTGGTTACTTTTGACATTTTATTACCGGAATATTGTCATTTCTGACATTTAATCATATAAAAGTTGTTAGATATGGCTATTTTTTACACAAAAGTTGTTACTTTTGAATATTTATTTTTCAAAATTAAACATTTTTGATCTTATTTTCAAAGGTATTGTTATATTTGACCTTTTTACAGAAATATGGTTACTTTTGGAGTTTAAAATCAAAAGATGGCTATTTCTGACCTTTTTAAAACACAACGAATTTTTTAAAATATGACTTAGAGCATGAGAAATAATACTTCTTTTATGACAAATGTTCAACACACATAGAGAGGAGATTTGTTTATTATCCTTACATCACATAGTTACATAATTAAAATAATAATAACGAAGATATGCAAAAAAGAATATATGTGCTCTGTGGGAGGCTAAATGTTGTGTATCTCATGATTTTTTTTTCAGCACATGTATTATTTGATGAAAAATTCGGCGTCATCAAATGCCAGAATCACCTAAAACGCACTGACAGCACTATTCTTAAAATCTCATAAAGACAAATGTTTTTTGACTCAAATTTCTTTTTTGCATATATTCATAATTAATTTTAATTATGTAACAGCGTGATTTAAGGACAATAAACAGATTTTATATTTTTCGAGAGAGATCATTACTGCGAAATGAATGATCTTTTTTTAAATTCAATGTCTTTTTGTACATATATTTCTGTGACTAATATTTCACCTATCTTAAGTAAAAACAATAAATAGATTTTTCATCTATTCATTTGAATGAAAAAAAACCTAGGAGTGACAGTACTTGTCAGGACAGTTCTGTACGTGATTGTTGGATTTGTAGACAAATTTAATTGATGTTTTGGAAATTTATGATGAAAATATGTTATTTCTCATGCTCTAAGTCATATTTTAAAAAAAATTCGTTGTGTTTTAAAAAGGTCAGAAATAGCCGTTTTTTGATTTTAAACTCCAAAAGTAACCATATTTCTGTAAAAAGGTCAAATATAACAATACCTTTGAAAATAAGATCAAAAATGTTTAATTTTGAAAAATAAATGTTCAAAAGTAACAACTTTTGTATGGTTGAATGTCAGAAATGACAATATTTCGGTAATAAAATGTCAAAAGTAACCACTTTCTAGATTTTAATTGTTAAAAGTATTGACTTTTATACAACAAATAGTCAAAAGTAATCACTTTTGTAACTTTTAAGTTCAAAACTAGCGACTTTCTAAAATTTAAGTTCAAAATTGACGACTTTTTATTAAAATTGGTTATTTTTGAACTTCAATTCATAAGAAATGGTTATTTTAGGACTTTAAATTTTGCAAAAATCATGTTACAAAAGTAGTTATTTTTGACCCCTTTTTATTAACAATTTTGAATTTTGTTTTCTATACATCAGAACAAATTAACTCGAATTTGCAAAAGTCACAATATTTTGATCAACTCTTTTTGAAAAATCATTGTGATCAAAAAAATTTATTTATTTATTAGATAGAAATTCTGTTTATTGTCCTTACATCACATAGTTACATGATTGAAATAATAATAACAAAGATATACAAAGAAGACATGGAATTCAAAAACATTTATCTCTATGAGACTTTAAATTTAGCGTTCTCAACGCGCTTTACGTGTTTCAAGCATTCAATAGCGCCGAATTCTCCATGAAATAACATATGTGCTAAGAGAAACCTGGGATACATAACACCTGCTGGAATCAAAACAGAGGTTGACACACAGTAAAACCTTAACAAGCTGCTCTAATCAAGCAAACCATCAGCAAAGAAATTGCAGTAATGAGTTCAAAAACTTTATTACCGCTCCAAGACCCTTCTTGGTATCAAGCAAGATTCTTAATTCAAGTTCCGGGGAAACATTACCTAAGAAGCTACGCTCCACAGGATGCAGAGGACACTCCTTAAGAACGTGTTCAACTGTTTCCAGCTGTCCACATTCGCAGTTATAATCTCTGTCAGTAATACACCTCATTTGGAAATGCTTCCCAAGAGCACCATGACCTGTTTGCAGTTGGAATAACTTGCTAAAGGTATGGCGAGTCACAGTTCTTATGAATGGTTTCAGTGGGTTGGGATACTTACTATTATACAACACTTGTTGAGCACAAGGGTAGTATCGTCAAAGTTCACTAACTTCTAATAATCATTCTGCCACTCAGCTCATGATGTACAGCGCATAGTGCTTTTCAGATTCTGCAATTCTGTACGAGCTTCATCATCTTGATCATACTTTAGATGTTTTCAATGTGAATTTTTACTTCAGTACTTGTCATCATCTATGTCTTTCATTTGTTTGATTCTCATGAATAATTTATCAAGGTCACTTTTGGGTAGCTTACTTCGAGTAAACGGGTTTTGTAAACTCAATCAGCAAAAGCTGTGAACAAGCACTAGAAATTGAGGTAAACTGATTCAAGGTTTGCATAATTCAAAGCCAAAAATAATTGACAACTAAATTTATTTTTATTTTTTTTTATACGTGCAGTAAATATACTTATAATACCAGGCAATAAATATAAAATAATAAATAAATAAAAATTCTCAATCAAAATAATTTTGAAAAGAAAGTTAATCGAAATATCATGATTTTTGCAAGAGTCGAGTTAATTTGCTCTAATTTTTGGAAAACAATGTTAAAAAAAAGGCAATAAAAAAGGGGTCAAAAGTAGCGACTTTTTGCTATAAAAGTTCAAAAATAACCTTTTTTGTAACGTGGTTTTAGAAAAGTTTAAAGTCCGAAAGTAACCATTTTCCATTGATTATAATTCAAAAGTAACGCTTTTACAAAATTTGATGTCAAAAATAACCACTTTTGATAAAAAAAAGATCAATTTTGAACTTAAATTTTGAAAAGTCGTTAGTTTTGAATTTAAATGTTGCCAAAATGGTTATTTTTGACTATTTGTTGTATGAAAGTCAATATTTTTGACAATTAAAATTCAAAAAGTGGTTACTTTAGACATTTTATTACTGGAATATTGTTATTTCTGACATTTGATTTTACAAAAGTTGTTAGATCTGGCTACTTTTTACATAAAAGCTGTTACTTTTGAATATTCACTTTCAGTTTTTGATCATTTTTGACTTTTTTACAAAAATATGGTCACTTTTGGAATTTAAAATCAAAAAATAGCTATTTCTGACCTTTTTAAAACATAACGAATTTTTTTTATAATAGAACTTAGAGCATGAGAAATAATACTTTTGTAGGATAAATGTTCAACACATCAAGTCAAATTTGTCTACAAACCCAGGAGTCACATACAGAACTATCCTGACAAGTACTGTTGTTCACAGGGTTTTCTATTTGAATGAATAAATAGAAAATCTGTTTTTATTCTTTTTACATAAGATACGTATATAAACAGCATAATAGTAACAGAAATATGCGTACAAAAAGACATTGAATTCAAAAAACATTTTTTTTTTTGCAGTAAGGATCTTTCTGAATAGATAGAAAATCTGTTTCTTATCCTTACATCACACATTTACATAATTGAAACAAATGAAAAAGTCATCTATAGAAGACACTAAATTCAAAATTATTTGTCTCTATGCGACTTTAAATTAGCGTTTTCAGAGCGCTTTAAATGATTCTAGCATTCGATGGCGCCAAATTCTCTACGAAATATTACATGTGTTGAGGGTATCCTGAAATAGTTAGAACCTGATTGATTAATAACAAAGATTGACACGCAATGAAACCTTCACACGATTCTCTCATCAAGCAAGTCATCAACCAAGAATTTGCGGTAATGAGTTTGAGAACTTGATTACCGCTCCCAGACTCTTCTTGATATCAAGCTGAGTTTATGAATCAAGAATTGGGAAAAACTCACTTAAGATGTGACGTTTTTAAAAATGCGGTGGGCTTTCCTTAAAAATGTGTTCAACTGTTTCCAGCCGTCTACATTCGCAGTTATGATCTGACTCAGTAATACACCTCATTTGGAGCTACTTTCTAAGAACACCATAGCTTGTGTGCGGCTCAAGCAACTTGCTAAGGTCATAACAAAATACAGTTTTTCTGAACAATTTCAGTTAATTGGGGGTACTTACTGTCATGAACTTCTGTTGAGTACAAAAGTATTATTGTGAAATTTCACCTAACTTATCATAGTTTTTTTTTTCATTTAGTACATGGTGTACACAGCACAGTGATTTTCAGCTTCTGCAATGTTGCACAAGCTTTTTTTTTTTTTTTGTCTTGATCATACTTAAGACGTTATCAAGGTAGTCATTTATTCCAGTACATGTTATAGTTAATGCCTTCCATTTCTTTGACTTTGGTGAATAACTTATCAAAGTTGCCTTCAGGTAATTTGTTACAAGTAGCGAGGCTCCTAACAGGGTTTCTTGGGCTGACAGCTTAGAAGGCTTTGTCAGAAAACTGGTAACTGATTTCATTCATTTGTGTAGCCACAGACAAGATATTGGCATCGCGCTGCATTGCCTTGACAAGCGCAGACTTGAATGCACCTAAAATCCTGTCTAAAGCAGTATTTTTAACTTTTTGAAATTAATTTCTTGTATTGACCTGTCAATTTGTAATACTAAACAGGACTGTCATATTCAAGTATTGGCGTACACCTGATGGTATATACTATTTATACTATATGTATATATTTTTGGAGTTATTACTCAATTTTCTAATTTCTAATAGTTTGACTAATTAAAAATATTCAACAAAATCTTTCAAGTGTCATTCTCTAGTATTGATCTCTTTAGAATTGTGTATCTCAGCTTTTTGTACTCGCACAGATAAGTCCGTAAAGAATTTGACAGCATTGAGTGTAGAGATATTCAAGGAAAGCCTACAAGATTACTTTTTAAGTCTTGTGAAGATTATAATTTTGATTTATTGTTCTTAGATATAGATAGAAAATCGGTTTTTTGTCCTTACATCACATAGTTACATAATTAAAATAATAATAATAACAAAGATTTATTGTTCTTATTTTTTTTTTGAGCCTTGAAAAATAATTACAAAAAAACCCC
Source organism: Geotrichum reessii (assembly GCA_013305925.1). Classification (NCBI taxonomy): domain Eukaryota; kingdom Fungi; phylum Ascomycota; class Dipodascomycetes; order Dipodascales; family Dipodascaceae; genus Geotrichum; species Geotrichum reessii. The sequence continues at coordinate 92,817 of QVTG01000020.1, read as the reverse complement.
ATTTTGTTTCAAAGTATATATATAAAGTCTTATTACCTTTTTTCTAAAAGTTTTCTCACAAGTCATAAATCACATAATGTCGTCAAGTTACCCGCCTTACATATAGGGACCTTTTTCAGATTTCAAGCGAGTCTTTTCCAGGACCCAATTCTTTTTCAATTGATTATCGACTCGCAGTATTTATGTTCTATAAAACCTGTTTTATTTTTCATTTTTTCAAAGCAAAAAAAAAAAAAAGAAAAAAAATATATAGATATTTTGTAGATTGAAATTATTATCAATTAAATATACGAATCTTTTATTTTCAATGGTTCAAAGAGTTGTAGTTCATAAGTTTCATGATTTTTTTCGTAGCCACGCGTCCCGTTTTTTGTTTTTTCTTTGCTTTGTTTTTTTGTTGTTGAAAATTTCGTGTTCGTTTCGCTTCATAGAAAATTTTTAATGGTTGTTGATTTCTCTTTCTCTTCACCACTTTAGATCCTCACAACCACCACGAATTACTGATCAGGTTACTTTTTCTGTCACAAATATAATCCTAATTTAAAGGAATTGTATTACTGATCTATTTCGTTTTTTTTTTTTCAATCGCGTAAATGTTTGGCACTACACAATCCTCTTTTGGAGCGTCTGGAGGTAATGCCTTTGGCAAGCCTGCAAGTGGGCTATTTGGAAACACCTCAAACACTGCTTCTTCTACTAGCAATAGCCTATTTGGAGGCAACAATAACGCAGGACCGTCGACCACTGGTGGTGGCTTGTTTGGCAATAACGCTAGTAGCAACAATTCTAACAATTCTAGCGGCGGCCTTTTTGGTAATACTACCAACAACACCTCCTCGACTGGTACCGGTTTATTCGGAAACAATAATACTAACAATACTAACACTAATAACAATGCATCCAGTGGAGGTCTTTTTGGTAATAGCAGTAATAATACTGCTACATCTAAAGGCTTATTTGGTAGCAACAATAACACCAACAAGCCCAGTACTCCAACCATAGGCAGTGGGCTTTTTGGGAATACCAATGTTGCGACACCTAGTTCTTCTGGCGGGTTATTTGGCAGTAACAACACAAACTCTGCATCGACTGGTGGTCTATTTGGCAGCACTGCAAACACTAGAACGGCAAACACTGGCACATCATTATTTGGCAATACTAACAACAGCGCTACAGGTGGTTTATTTGGCAACAAACCAACAACCACCGGTGGTGGCTTGTTTGCCAATACGAACACTGTAACTCCAACTACCAACACATTGTTTGGCAATACGCAAACTGTCTCTAAAGGTGGTCTCTTTGCCAACACAGGCTCTAGTTCTTCTACTGGAGGCTTGTTTGGAAACAATGCTAATACAAACAACAACACTAACACATCTAACCCTTTAATAGGCAACAATGCAGCTGGTGCAAATACCAACAACAACATCATGGTTCCTTCTAATATTGAACCTTTACCAGCTTTGACTCCTGCAAAGAAGTTTTCGCTCAGAAACGGCACTGCAAACTCGATAATAAAGTCTTCTTTCTCACGTGTATCTAAGTCACGACCATTTCACAAATTTTCCAAGCAGCCTTTCAGTTTTCATGTCTCGGAAACTCCCAGCTATGTTAACGACACTAAAGATCTGTTCCTTAAATCTGTCGTTTCAAATCAACCAAAAAAACCATTGTTTACTTCTAGTTTAATTTCTAATTCTCAGAGAAGTGATGTCAAGAAGCTGATCATCGCCAAACGAACTGTTTCTTCGGAAGAGATTAGAGGCGTCAAGCATACTCAGTCAGAAAGCATTTTGCCTTCTATCACTTCTCCTTCGTCTGTCGCGCAAACTCCTGTTTCTTCTTCTAAATCCTCTTTCTCACCATTCCCTTTAAGTAGAACACCAGCTTCTCCTCAGTTTAAAAGGGTTTACGAAATCAATAAAACTGCTATAGATGAAGGTTACTGGATTTATCCTCCCTTAAAGGAGCTGTTCTCTTATGGATTCGATCAGCTCACTAATGTGAAAGACCTTTCAATCGGCCGAAAGAATCATGGTAAGATTCAATACACCACTCCTGTTAACCTTTCAGAAATCAGAAATCTTGGTGACATCATGGGCAATCTTGTTGTTTTTGACGGTATCACTGTTTGTGTTTATCCCGACGATTCTAAGAAGGCCCCAGCTGGTACTGCTCTGAATATGCCTGCGGTTGTAACTCTTGAAAATGTTTTTATAAAGTACCCTGTTGGCAGTAAAACTGTAACTGTTACTGATCCTACCAGCTCCAAAGCTATTAAACAGACACAGCAACTTCGAAAAAAGGTTGAGGAACAGGGAGGCGAGTTTATCACCTACGATGTGACTCATGGAATCTTTGTGTTTAAAGTTCCTCATTTTAGTACTTGGGGTTTCAGTGAGGTTGATCTGGTTTATGATGATGAAGGTGATATCGACATGGACCTTGATGAGCCTGAAACTCAACAAATAGAACCAGATGAAATTGATGAAGATGAAGCCCTTGTTCATAAAGCAAGCATTTTTAAGCAATATCCTAATGACCAAAGTCTAATTGTCGCTGAACCCGATACCACAATTTCTGATGAAATTGACTTTACCAAAGCTTTGAGATCAGAAAATTGGCTAGAACAGCTTGAGTACGCTGGTGACTTTACTTCCAGCTTTGCACAGTTGCATGACAGAGACACCAAGGAACTTACTGGTGCTGACCTTGATGACACGATTTTTGGTGGTATTGATTCCTTGACTGCCAATAGTACAACTGTTCAGTACGGCGAAGCTGCAAAGGAGTTACGCCTTCTGCCAGCTTTCAATTCTCACACTGTTGCCAAGTTTACATTTAATAACGATCTTTTGATCAAGGACAGAAATAGTCCCTCTGGGTTTAGTATCGCTCCTTCGGTATGCTAAAAAAATTTTTTTTTTTTTTGCGTTGTGTTATTTTACTAACATTTTTTAGACATTTTTTTCCACTTCAACAAGTCTTACAAAAATTATTAATTTGTCAACGTTTAAAGTCAGAGCCAATGGTTTTCCTAAAGCTATTTTTCACGACAAGATTAATTTTCAATATTTAGAAAATAGTATCAATAGCTCCGAAAGAGAAATTTGGTCTCTGGCCTCGGTTCTTTTTGATCCTATCAGTATTCTAGGTTTAGAATCCATTCCTGAAGGCTACAGCGAATCAACAGAAATAAGAATTGCTAGCCAATACCGTACAAGACTGCTTTCTATGTGGATAAAACGTAATGTTGCTTCAGACATTCAAAAGCAGATTTCTGAGTCATCATCATCTCTTTTATATCCTTTCATTTTTTTGGCAGGAAATCGAATCACAAAAGCTGCATTAGCCGCTACGCAGAGCAAGAATCCCCATTTAGCAGTCTTAATTTCACTTTTGGGCACTGATGATAATAACATTAGAAAAATAGCAAAGGCCCAACTAGAAACATGGAGCCAAACGGGTTCCAGCCCTTTTGTTCCCAAAGAGATTCAGAATGTTTACGAGCTTTTGGCTGGTAATGCTAACGTTGAAACTGGTGTGAATTTAACCTGGCTTCAAGTTTTTGGTTTGCATCTGTGGTATAATAGCACTGTCAATGAGAGTATTAACGAGGCTATTAAGAGATACACTCCTGTTTCCAAAAAATTCACAAGCAGTATTGAATTCGAGTTACTGAAGCTCGTTGATTCCAACAACACTCCTGTTGATGTCCTAAATTTTAGAAACACGTGGGTTTCATGGGCATTGTATATTGTGCTATACAAGTCACTTTCATTATACAATGATGAGGGTGACGTTATTGGAGACCAAATATCTCTTGATTTTGCGTTAGATCTTGAGAAGGCTGGTAATGTTGTTGAGGCTGCATTTGTTATTTGTCAAATTAGCCGAGATGATTTAGTTCAAAGATATCTTCAGGATCTTGTTGGCCGCCAGGTTGATCTCCTTACTCCAGATGTCATTACACAGCTGGTTTCTGTACTACATATTCCTGAAAAGATCATTCTAGAAGCTGTTGCACTCAAACACCGTGCAAAGACTGATCATGTTAAGGAATGTGTGGCCTTGATTGAAGCTAAGGACTGGGATGAAGCTCATAAGGTTCTTTTGCAATATGTTGCTCCCGAATGTGTTATTTCCAATGATATTACCACGCTCTATGATATTTTGGTCAAGTTTACCGATAACAATGCCAACAACGTTTCTGTTAAGGCCTGGACAAACGGCGGTCAAATGTATCTCGACTATGCAAAACTATACGAGCTTGTTAATCCCGACCAGCCTAAGCTTGGTGATGAAGATTCTATCGAGCCTTTTGGCAAGCTTTCTGACCGTTTCCGTCTTAGTTTGGCAGCATGGCAACCTAATTCTGACGAAAGTTTCAAAGTGGGCGTCAGCAGGACATTGCTGGAGTCGTTTAGTAGAAAATACATTGAAAATCGCGAGTAAATAGTATAATGTTCTACTACTGGCGACTAGAATAACAAATAAAAATGGAAAGGATAAGTTGTCATTGTCTTTAAGTTAGTATTTGTGTACATTTATTTGTAATTTTTTTTTTCTATTAATTCTACAAAAATACAAATATTTATGAGAAAATAAACCATTTCATATGCCAATTAACATACAATAATAACACTTGCTAACAGAAGTATGATTTGGTCCAAATATGCCGTATTCAAAACCATTTTTGAATATTGAAGTTGAATTATGTGGTGCCAAAACGAGAGTTTTTATTATTATTATCCTAACCGAGCTGAGTAGTCAGGATCAAATCCCAGTAGTTCTTCGTCATGGATATCTAAATCCTGATCCCGGATCATTCTGAAAAAAAAAAAGGAAAAAAAAAAGATAATTGTTAGCTATTTATTGCCTTAGATGTGTGTAAGTGAAATCAACAGAAAGCACTCAATCCTCGCTTGTATATTATGCTGTTTGCACATACCTTGCATCAAGATTATTCAATTTGTTTAAATGTTCGTTCATGATCTGATCACGCAGACTTTGTTCTTGTTGAAGCGCACGCTCCTGCTCAATTTGCTTCTGCACGCCAACTGATGGTAACACGTACTCGTTATCACAGTTTGGACAGTACTGATCAGTTTCATCAAAGTCTGATAAATCCTTTCTGAAAGCTTTACGACACTTCTTGCAAATCATAGTGATATCAAAGGTTTTTTTAAGATTGTGATCTTCGTTTTCCTCATGACCTTCAAATAAAAAAATAAAAAAAAGAAAAGAAAAGCGCGCGTTAGTTGGTTCACGTCAATGTAGCCAAGGGATGAAAATGTTTTAATAAAAAAGGATGAATACATACATTGAGGGCAGTCATACCATTTGCGACAACACTAATACCAAAAATAAATAAATAAAAAAGAAAAATAATAATTATAATAATAATGAACGTTAAAATCAAAAATTAATATGAGCTGAAAGTTAGAATATTTACCTGGGTTCTGATCGAAACTTGGGCATTTACAAAGTGTTTGCACATTGTAACTATAGATCTGTTGACTGTTCGAGAGAGTGTGTGTGCGTTTTTGGGTGGTTTTTTGATCCGATGAAATTTCAAAATAAAAAAACAAAAAATAATATTAGTCAGATACGTTATTTTGTTTACATAATATTTTTATATCATCTCCCATTTTATTTTTTTTTTTCAACTTTTTCTCTGCTTATCAATCACTAACTTTTGGTACCTATCGAATAGACAATAATTTTTAGATATCTCAAAAAAAAAAAAAATGCCAGACTTAACAGAAACGCTACCAGAGCACTGCCCCGGAACTGAATCTGAACTAGCTGGTAAGGCAGATGCTTGCGCTGGCTGCCCAAATCAAGAAATATGTGCGAGTGCACCCAAAGGCCCGGATCCAGACATTCCTCTGATCACAGAGCGTATGGCAAGTGTGCAACACAAAATCCTCGTTTTGTCGGGAAAGGGTGGCGTTGGTAAGTCCACATTCACAAATATGCTTTCCCGTGCGTTTGCGGCCGACGAAGAAATTGAAGTTGGCGTTATGGATGTCGACGTATGTGGCCCGTCAATGCCCAAGATGATGGGTGCAGAAGATGAGAAAGTACACAGCTCAAATGAAGGCTGGTCACCAGTCTATGTGGACGATAATTTAAGTGTCATGTCTATTGGTTTTCTTTTGCCAGATAAAGATAACGCTGTAATTTGGCGAGGCGCAAAGAAAAACGGTATCATCAAACAATTTCTTAAAGATGTCATCTGGGGAGACTTGGATTACTTAGTAATAGATACGCCACCGGGAACCTCTGATGAACACCTGAGTATTAGCAATTATCTTAAAGAAAGCGGCATTGATGGTGCTGTAATAGTAACAACACCTCAGGAAGTTGCCCTACTCGATGTGCGTAAAGAACTTGATTTCTGTCACAAGGCTGGTATCAAGATCCTTGGTATTGTCGAAAATATGTCTGGATTCGTATGCCCAAACTGCAAAGGCGAAAGCTTTATTTTTGCGCCTACAACCGGAGGTGGTGAAGCATTGGCAGATGAGGTTGGTGTGCCATTTCTTGGAAAGGTCCCTCTAGATCCACGCATTGGTAAGGCTTGTGATGAAGGCGTTGACTTTTTGGAAGAATACCCTGAGTCTCCGGCAAGTACGGCAATGCTTGAAATTATTGAAAAGATTCGTGATCAAGTCGAGGGAGAGGAATGATATGACTGCATAACTCATTATTATTACTTTTATATATATGCTGTGTTTTTTCTTTTTTATGAGTTTATGAATTCTAATTTGAGTAGAAGAGTGTGGAGATTTGCCGACTCTTGGTGATCTTCAATGTATGAATAAATGTTTTTTAGAAAAATTTCCAAGGTCCCTGCAGTAGTGGAATTGTTATAAAGCAACTTGATTTCAAAAATAAGATCACTCACAAGTGCCTTAAACTCGTTGTCGTTGAGAAGCAATAACTCGTGAATTTTTCCGATGACAAAGCTGTGTTTTGCTGATAACTCATCCGGGTTGACAATAACTGTTTGGTGCTGTGCATCTTCTAGCAGCCGAAACACACAATTGTACTCAGCGTCAACTATAGATGACTGAAAAAACTCCCATAGGGTGTTTAAAAATATCTTGGCTTTAAATGCGGTCATTGAGTAATTATTGTTTTCAGTCCACATGGCTGAAAGCATTTCCATACCTATCCGAAAACTGGCAAAAAATGAAAAGATTTCTGTATATAGTTCTGTTTTTTGAATAGTGATCTTCTGATAACTATCTAATTCACAGCTTAGCTTGACATTAACACCAGTCAGTTTGTCAAAAAGTGATCTCTGAGTATCAATTTCACCAGAGTCATCACTTCTGTTCTTTAAACTAAATACTTTCTGCGACAACAGAAAAATTTCATATTGGGCTGAAAGATCTTCTGCTAAAGTTTTCAGTGTTTGTTTGAATGCGCTTGCAAAGATTTTTTCGACTGGCAGGTTTCTTTTCAAACTAAAACTCGAGTTGGCAAACAGTTTCACATTCATGGGGTCCATTAAATTGATCAAAGTTTTTGAAAATTCTTGACTGAATGCTGGGTCTCCAAACAAAGCAATACTTCGGAATGATGCAAATAAAGTATGTAAATTTTCAAAAGAAAATGATTTTGAGTCAGTTTTTAAAATAATTTCATTTCTAATGCCATTGATTAATTTGAGCAACTGGTATGAGTAGATGGGTGATTTAAGCGCATTGAATTGTTGCAAGTAACTTTCTCGCAGCAACTCCAGATCAGCCGTATATGTATTCAATTGTTTCATGAGGCCACCAGTAGTATAAACCAATTGACACGTAGATTTTGGTAGGTTCAGTGGCAAGAACACAATGTCAGTGGAATCAAAAAAATCTCGCGCCAGCTCTTCATTATGCCCATAAAGCACCCATGAGCAGACCACCTGCTGCCACACGCGTACCATCGAGTTAATACATTCTTTTCTTAGAGCTTCGATTTTTTGGTGGCCATTTGCTTCTTGAAAGATTTCAAAAACATTTTGTTGTGAAGTATCTGTCGATATTGTTACTCGATCAAGGTACTTGAGAATAGACAGAGCGTAAGTTATCACACGTTTCCATTTCATCATTATATTTGAAACAACACTCAGTGGCACTATGTTACTTCCATTGACCAATTTACTGTCTCGTGTCAGAATCAGTTCTTCAATATTCTCAAGCTCCTCGAGGTACGGTTTCAACACCGAGTTGTCAAATACCGTTACTACTGCTGGCGCAATTAGCTGTATTGCTTTCATGAATATTTTATCATGGGAGCCTGATGTGATTGATGATACCGGATATGATAGTTGTTTCTGAGTATTTGTGATTCGTGTTATGAGCTCTCGAATAAGGGTTGAAAATTGGTGTACTTTTCTGAAAAGAGCGCGTTCAGAAGGGTGGAAAACGGTTTCAGACTCATCGGAGTTTAGCATAGACGATGGAATCCCGCCCATACTAACCAATATTTCGTGTATCATTATCAAATTACAAAATTACTCAAACAACAAGCCAAAATTATGTTGGCTTGCAAAGGATTTATGAAAACTCTTTCGATGTCTTTTTTTTTTTTGATTCGCGTCAGGTATAGGACAAGATTAGTCCCTTACCCAGTTGAAGATTTTCTTTTTTTTTTCGCGTTTTATTCTCATTGTTAATTTTTTCCATTTTAAGATTTTCATTTCTTTATTTTCTTCTCTACTTTTTTTTCTCACTCTCTTTTCCTTGAACTAAACAACAAAATCAATCACATCCTGAATATGTCACAGGAAAAGAAATCAGAGATATCTGAATCTGTTGTAGAAATTGACGACAAAGAGTCCTCTGTTGAGCCAGAAGCAAATGTATGTGTTTTTATTTTTATTTTCCTTGGACGCGATTTTTTTTTATATATTCTTTTCTTATATTGGCTTTCCTTGCTAACACTAATTTCTAGGTCATTTCCTCTGATGAGGAGGATTCTGTTGCTATAGAGCAAAAACGGGATCGTGTTCCAGCGTCTGCTGCGACTCTTAAACAGCGCACGTCTAAGTACATGGTTCACGTCCAGGAAAGTGCTCTTAAGAAACAACGCGTTGCTGACACCTCCAATCGCTTCAACTATCTATTAGGATTGACTGATCTATTTAGACATTTCATCGACGAAAGAGCAAAAAAGGATCCTGAGTTTAAAGCAATCATTAATGCAGCTGATAAGGCTAGAACAGCCACTTCCACAGCTGGTTCACAACGTCATCGCAAGAGTGAGAAAGAAGAGGATGCTGAGCTGTTACAAGAAGAAGAAGAGGAAGAAAAAGGTGAAACTACCACCGTTTTCACCAAGTCTCCTGGATATATTCAAGGTCAGCTCAGAGAATATCAAATTCAAGGTTTGAACTGGCTGGTGTCTCTATATGACAACTCCATTTCTGGTATTTTGGCAGACGAAATGGGTCTGGGTAAAACTCTACAAACAATCTCATTTCTTGGATACCTTAGATACATTAGAAATATCAACGGTCCCCACTTAGTGGTAGTTCCCAAGTCTACTTTGGATAACTGGAACAGAGAGTTTGCGAAGTGGACTCCAGAGGTCGACACTGTTGTCCTACACGGTGACAAAGAAACTAGAAATCAGATAATCAACGACCGTCTGTTGTCTTGCGACTTTGAAGTTTTAATAACATCCTATGAAATGGTTCTTCGTGAAAAAGCTACTCTCAAGAAGTTTTCCTGGCAATATATCGTGATTGATGAGGCTCACCGCATCAAAAACGAAGCCTCGGCACTTTCCAAAATTATCAGAATTTTGCATTCTAGAAACAGACTTCTCATTACTGGTACTCCCTTGCAAAACAACTTACATGAGCTTTGGGCGCTACTAAACTTTTTACTTCCAGACGTCTTTTCAGACTCTGAGTTGTTTGATCAATGGTTTGAGGGGCAGGGTGGCGACCAGGACACAGTAGTCAAGCAACTACACAAGGTTCTTCAACCGTTTTTGCTAAGGCGTATCAAGTCTGACGTTGAGACATCATTGTTGCCCAAAAAAGAAGTGAATTTGTACATAGGCATGACTGAGATGCAACGCACCTGGTACAGAAAGATTTTGGAAAAAGATATTGACGCGGTCAATGGTGCTGTCGGCGGTAAGGAAAAAACCAGACTATTGAATATTGTTATGCAGCTGAGAAAGTGCTGCAATCATCCATATTTGTTTGAGGGCGCTGAGCCTGGACCTCCATACACCACTGACGTGCATTTGATTGAGAACGCCGGAAAGATGCAAATTCTTGACAAACTTCTTGAAAGAGCCAAAAAAAACGGCAGCCGTGTTCTTATCTTTTCTCAAATGAGCCGTATGCTTGACATCCTCGAGGATTACTGCCTTTTTAAAAACTACTTTTATTGTAGAATTGACGGTAACACCGCTCACCCTGACAGAATTCAAGCTATTGACGACTACAACAGACCAGGATCAGAAAAGTTTATTTTCCTACTTACGACTAGAGCTGGTGGTTTGGGTATTAACTTAACAACTGCTGACACCGTTGTTCTTTACGACTCTGACTGGAACCCTCAAGCCGATTTACAAGCTATGGATAGAGCTCATCGTATTGGCCAAACTAAACAGGTTTATGTCTACAGATTTGTTACTGAAAATGCAATCGAAGAAAAGGTTTTGGAGAGAGCTGCACAGAAGCTTCGTCTAGATCAGCTTGTTATTCAGCAAGGTCGTGCAAAACCTGCTTCTAGCGCTGCTGCTTCAAAAGATGATCTGCTGAACATGATTCAACACGGTGCCCAAAAAGTGTTACAGAAGTCTAATAATGGTAGCGAAGACAGTATTGATGATATTGAAGAAATTCTGCGAAAAGGTGAAGAAAAGACTCAGAAGCTCAACTCCAGATTTGAAAACTTAGGATTAGATGATTTACAAAAGTTCACGTCAGAGAGCGCATATGAGTGGAATGGTACTGATTTCAGAGAGGTAAATCAGGAAAAGAAGAAGGATTTTCAATGGATTAGTTTATCAAAGCGTGAGCGCAAAGAAAACTACAATATTGACGGTTACTACAGAGAAGTATTGTCGAACAAGTCTGCAACATCTAACAATGGTCAGGAAAAGACTGCAGTTCCTAAGGGTCCTAAGCAAATAAACATTTATGACCATCAGTTCTACCCTCCCAAGCTCACTGAACTGCAGGAGAAGGAGCTAGCCTACTTTAGAAAGCAAATAAAATACAAGGTTTCTCTTCCTGATGATGCCACTGAAGAACAAATTTCCAACCAGAAACTTGAGCAGGAAGAGATCGACAATGCTGTTCCTCTTACTGAAGCAGAAGAGGAAGAAAAAAAGCATCTTGCTACTTTAGGATTTGGCAATTGGAGTCGAAGAGAGTTTTTCCAGTTTTTGCAGGCCAATATCAAGCATGGCCGCAAAAATATTGCTGCTATTGCAAAGACTTTTGAGACTGATAAAACGAAAGATGAGGTCACAAAGTACTCAAAAGTATTTTGGCAGAGATACACGGAAATTGAAGGTTGGGAGAAGTACATTTCTCAAATTGAAGCCGGTGAGGTAAAGAACAAAAAGCTTGCCTTGCAGAAGGCTGCTCTAAAAAGGAAGGTTGAGGCTTATGCTGCTCCTATTCAACAACTGCAATTACTCTTCCCTCCTTCTGGACACGGTCGCCGCTTTTACACCGATGAAGAGGACCGCTATTTACTGGTGCAGATGAATCGTTTTGGTCTTGATACTGAGGGTCTTTACGAGAAGATTCGTGATGCTGTGCGTAATTCTCCAATTTTTAAATTTGACTGGTTTTTCCTGTCACGCACTCCCTTGGAGTTAGCTCGTCGTGGAGTAACATTAATGAGTTGTGTCATGAAGGAACTTGAGCCTGGTGCTAAAGAAGAATCCAAGAAACGAAAGAGTACTCCTACTGAGGAGATTTCCAGCAAGAAAAAATCTAAAAACTAGTGTGCCAATCATTAATTAACCATATTAATATTTCTTGATATTCTAGGTTGTAACGATCTCATTTTTATTTAATACATTGAATTTTGATAGTAATTTAAACTAAAAACAATGAAATTTTTGTAACAAATATTGAGACCTTGTTTTGACTTTATAAAGTCATGTATATGATTCCTAGTTAAGGATAATACGTATCTATGTTTCTTAGCAAATGGTCTTGTGATTTGAAGTAGATTTATAGGTATTACATTAAACACCTATTTTTGATTGTGGTGTTTGCCAAATTCTAAGATTGATACAAAGTGAAGAAAGAGGTTTTATGATACCGTATAAAATACAAGATCCCCAACCTAACGTGAAAGTAGCCTATCGTGAGAGTGAATTCAGCCGAATTACAAATTTAATCTATAAAATTTGAAATTTCATTTTTCTTCTTTTTTTCCCTATAATATATTATTTCTTTTTTTATTTTAAATTCTAAGCAATGGCTTTTGAGCAATTTAACAATTGAGAAAACTCTTTGAACCTTTGGAAATTAGAAAATATGGCAAGTTGACTAAAACAAAAAGCAGAAGGTGGAAGAATCCCTCGATAAACGACAGCAAAACAGCGAGCACTCTCAAAGATTTTTTCTTGAATTTTTGAAACAAATACTTATTTATTCATTTTTTTTTTTTGGTTCTCTGGTTAACGTCACTTACGGACGGGTTTGTTCGGTTTTTGGCTGTGAAATTTATTGATGTCTCATCAAACTGATGTCATCCAAATGGCCAGAGAAGTTTATCAATCGTTCATCCCACCTGGTGCATATATTTGCAAATTAAATTGATATAAATAGATGCCGTAACAATTTCAATGGTCTTATCAACTTTTTTGAGTACTATATGAAAACGATTCATGCAACCTTAGACTGTATATATGGAGCCTCAAAAATTGCGATGTTAAGATCTGGCAAATCATGACAAAGTGTAAAGTCGTTACGCATTGAAAGACTTAGAATTGCTTGAAGATTAAAAGCAGTCAGCTCGTAACCGTTCTTGAAAGCATATTGGCAATTAGAGAGGTTGCGGAACCTCTATTTATTTATCAGGGAAAACTTCTCATGGAAGGTTGGTTTTTCAATGAAAAATCTTGAGGAGAAGTCAACTTAAGCTTTCACGTCCAAGTCTTATTTTATTAATACATTTATCTTTCTATATAAAAAGGTTTAAAAATGCTTTACATTTAATGATAAAAAACTCACGAAAAAGAAGATTTTACTTTTTAACGGTTATATAAATTACACTAGCAAGGAATTTATTAGTATGCTATATCAAAAAAAAAAAAAGTGATTCCACTCTTTTTCTTCTTTTAGATAACTTAGATTCTACAATTGCTTGATATTACATGCTTTGAAGTAATGAAAAAAAAAGTATTGACACAAAATACACGGCAATATAGTCGCGGAATGGACTTCTTCTCTTTTTTCAAAAAAGAAAAATTTTTTGAGCCGTGTTTTCATGTAAGAAAGCTCGGGTTTTCGCCAAAAACAAAAATTGAAAAAAAAGAGGACTGTCTCAACTGAATCACGACGTAGAAAAAGCGGCCGCTCATAAGTCTCTCAATAAAAAATTAATAAAACTGACTAGAGCGAAGATAGCAACTTCAGCTTTTCAGAATCACACGGTAGCAAATTTTTAATTTCAAAAATAGATTTTAAGCTTATTTTTTAACCCTAGTACAAATTGAAAGCCATTTTGGATATCTTTTGTCAATAAAAAAATCTATAGATCTATGCTCAAGTTTGTGAAAGGGAAATTTGATTCTGAGAAGATAGTAGATATTAATCTTGAAATCTCACAATTTGAGAACATTCGAATTTGAAATAAACTAACAAAACTAAAGACAAGTTACCTTCTAAAAATAAGAGAATTTTTGATTTAAATTGTATTACTATACAAAAAAAGTTTCCGCTCATCTAAGATGATCTTAACCGTCTTATAAGAGTCAACAAGAGATCTTCAAATAAATTTCACATTTTTTAAAGCCCATTTGACAATTAAAAATTAACAAATAATGTTTCAAATACTAATAAATAACATATCTATCTATTTACTGAAATACCACTTTGTTATAATCTGAAATGAAGGAGTACCCATAGTTATGGTGTAGCCAATCTTCACTCTCACGATAGGCTACTTTCATCTTAGGTTAGAGACTTATATATTAAAATTTCATATGATTTTAATGACATTATTCAAAACTGAATTATCAAGACGAAAATAGCGCCTCAAGATTTTTTATTATAAAAAGTTTTTGAACAGATTTACGAAATTATTCAAGTACTCTACACCTATCCTATTAAAAAGTTTCTTGCTTGGTCTGAGTTTGTAAACCAGCTTGCTATAATAAATCAATGATTAATGTATATATAGAAAGTATTACTATTACTATTACTATTACTTATTATATTATTATTATTATTATTATTATATTATTATTATTATTATATTATTATTATTATATTATTATTATTATTATATTATTATTATTATTTATTATTATTATTGTTAATGTTATTGTCGTTTTCTTATAGCTAATTATGAGATATGAAAATTTTATTTAGTAAATACAATAATTATAGACCATTTAGCAAAATGAAAAGTATATACATTCAAGCTTTTTTATAACAAATAACATTGCTATAAAGCTTAGGGGAATTCATGAACTGTCTTCAGCCTATTTGAGTCAGTCTATATTATATCAAGTTTCCCAAACAATCGAAAAAAAAATTAACGATAAATATCATATAAATAATAGTGGTACATATTGTTTTTTTCGTTAAAGTTTTCAGCTTTTGAGAGTCAATATTTGTTTTTACTACCAAGTTTTATGTTGACTAATTGATTTCATATTATTTTTATTTTTCATTGGACTCATATGTTGGTCTTTCGCGTTTTGTCAGTTTAGGAGTTTGGGTTGCCTTTTTAGACCTTTTGAGAAAAAACTTATGCAATGTAACTGAGTAAATTTATATGATATTTTGGTTATGTTAAAAAGAGACAGTACTTTTCTTATGGTTCACTAATAAACAAAAATTTGTCGTTACATTTTTCATCTATCAAACAAGAAATATTGTAAATTTAAATAGTATGAAAAAATATTTTAGAATAAAAAAATACTGAAAAAAAAAAAAAATTAAGGCCTGCACAACATGTAAAGGTATAGATGTAACATATAATAATTATTTTAAACATTTTGTTGATGCTTTGTGATGCTCCCGAGTATAATTAATACCTGTAGCTCAATTAAAGTCATTAAATGCTTTTACGTATCAATCCATACCAAAGTAAATGATAATAATAATAATAATAATAAATATATAATAATAATAATAATAATAATAATAATAATAATAATAATAATAAGAATAATAATAATAATAATAATTAATATAATTAAAATAATAAATAATAATAATAATAATAAATAATAAAAATAATAATAATAATAATAATAATTAAAGATCACCTTTCTTCAATAAGCCTTGTGCTGCATTACATGAATGTATGGCTCTTAGTTGCCATCAACTTGTTTTTCTCCTCTTTTAAATGGTCCAAATCTGCAAGCGATAGCTTTTTAACAATTGAATCAAGTTCATCATCATCTTCCTCGTCGTCTTTGTATTTAGATCCTCTTTTAAGCTTATTATTGTCGTTATCATCATCATCATCATCATCATCATCATCGTCATCATCATCGTCATCGTCATCATCATTTGTTTCATCATTTTCATCGTCGTTATCATCGTCATTGTCCTCCTCTTCAGGATACCCTCCTAGCTTCAGTACAATCTTATTCACAATCTCGTTCCAGTCCATCATACCACCTAGTCCAATATCACCATACGATCCCACAACCTTTTCAACCGGCTTTAAAACCTCTATCCACTTCATTTCTTCTTTAATAACCTTTAAATGCGCTTTGGTTGCTGGATGATTGTACGCAGATGACACCATGGCTGGCGCAATTAGAATTGGGTATTGTGTATTCCACGCCCGCACCACGCAAGTTAACAGGTTATCGCAAAGACCCAGAGCGATCTTGCCTAACGTGTTGGCGCTCAGCGGAGCAATCACCAAAATATCTGCCCACCGACGCAACTCAATGTGAATAACGGGATCTGACCTGCCGTGCCACGTTTCCCACTCGTCTTTGTCACGCCAAATTCGTACGTGACTGGGAATTTCTCCTCTTGATACAAAGTTTTCTGATGCTTTAGTAAGAATGATCTGTATCGACACTCTATCTTTGCCGTAGATCTCATCTAGCTTGTGAATAATGAGCCGAAGCTTGGCTGTGGACACTGATCCGGTCGCAGCGAGCAGTATGTGCAGCTTGCCGTCGTCTTGAGGCAACCTGGGGTCTCCAGCTGTATTAGTGGTGTTCATTGGTGCAGGCGGATTGACCTTCTCAGCATTAGACTGTAGTTGAGAAACTGAATTGCTTTCACTAACAGAAGACCTGCTCGGCAATTGGCCACTGCTCTCGAGCGGATTAGTGCTAGTGGCGACTGTAGACCCTGTGCGGGCAGGTTGGATACCTGACTCTTGTAATTTTAATGAGGGATTAGATTGAATTGTGCTAAGGGTGTCTTCGGATGATTTGTCATCAAATACCTTGTCCTTATCACAGGCTACAGGTGAAATACCAACAGCCTTGTCTCTCGAGCCGCTCCCACTTCTGCTTCTGCTTGCAGCATGGACAACATCTTCGTATAGAAAATGAGCATGCACTGATGGCTGTTTTTGATGGCTTGCCAATACGGAAGCGCTCGAATGAGGGTTCAAGTCTGCCGAATTTACAGGACTTGGAATAAGTGATGCTGTACCACTAGTACCAAAAAAATCGGTAAGATTAGTTTTGACAGTGTTGGTATGTCCCGCTAGAGATGGGTTACTTGTAGTGACAGAGGGTTCGTCAGGTTGTGTACCTTTCAGCAAACTCGAGGTTGGCTTTGTTTGGGACTTGTCGGAGGACACTACTACTTTGCCTTTGACCTTGCTAATTTTCTCATTGAGTTTGGTAGCTTGGTTTGCTGCCTCCTTTTTTGCTTCTTCTTCAAGTGCTCCTGAAGACGTTTCTAAAAGCAGAGGTGAGGCAGAGTTAGCGGGTGGGGATACCGCGGTTGGATTGGAAATCGGTGATGTGCTCATTACAGCTGCAATTGGGTATCAATTGAATTTAAAAAAAAAATAGGTATAATGATATTTCAGTTGTTGCTGAAGGAAATACAAACGGCGCTATGTAAATCTCCAGTAAACGAAGAAAAGATGTATAAGATTCACTTGAATTGAAAAAAAAAAAAAGAAAAAAAAAGGAAGAAAAAACAAAATTGGATAGAAAGATAGCATAATTAGTTTTATATTATTACATATTATATTATTATTATTATTATTATTATTATTATTATTATCATCATTATTATTATTATTGTAACGTAGTTGAGCTGACAATCCAAACTGTTATTGGTCACGATTGCTTATCATTACTGCTGCTTGATATTAAAATGCACATTGTTTGGATCCAACAAGGTTTCTCAAATAGATTCATGTTTGTTGATAATTAGTAAGAGGTCGATGATGATCCCTTCAAAAAGAAACTACTATTATATAGTAAAGCCTGTATGTTTGGAACCAATGGGGTTTCTTGAATTGTTATTATTTGAATCGAATAAGCTTTTTTTGAATTGTTATTATTTGAATCCAATAAATTTCTTTGAATTTTTGTCATTAAAATTCAATGAGAATCTATTAAGTAAGCTTGGCTTACTCTAATAAAAATACTTGAAGCAATTTGAAAAGATCGTTAGTTCCTATATTGTAAAACGTTAATAAGGATCTCTTTAAAAAAGATATAGTTAGGCAGCAAGGTTGAGGATAGAAAATCATGTCTACGCTGCAGTCTGAATAGCTATATTTTTTTTTTTACTTTTGTTTTAAAAAAAAAGATTGAACTGTTGATAATAAGCCAGCCAAATTTAATACTGTGATATTTTTAAATATTAGTAGTTACAAGAATTAATATCACATATTGGTTCTTATAATGTTGACTCTGTCCCTCAATCGTTGCCTTATCTTCATTTACATAGAATTTATTTAAAAATCTTCTGGCAGCTTTTGCAGTCATCAATAATTTTTTGCGTGATTAAAATCTTCTAACTAGGATTACTTCCTACAAATAACTCACAATGCTTAATATTGTTTGATTGTTGTTCTAGGTAAACTTCTAAGTGTTCATAAACAATTACATCATTTAATTACATTTAATGAATTTTGTTAATACGGTTTTTGTTACATCTTTTGCAAATTTTTATTGATTTCTTGTTAATTTATTATCACTAATAAATTTATTTAAAACGATTTTTGCTCAAAAAAAAAAAAAAAAAAAGGTGGCTTTTATTAAGATTGAACTGATAATCCACTTAAAATTAAACATTGTGAAAATGTTTTTCAACTCATAATCAGTAATTTTTGTGCATAGAATTTTGAAACAAGATATAGCAAAAGCGCTTATACATGAATCAGGTTAATCTATGTAGACAATTAGTAAAATTGTATTAAAAATGTTTTCATTGCAAATTTTAGTGTGCGTTAGCACCAACAAAGTTGTAAATTTGATTAATTTCAGTTCAAGAAGGTGAAAATGGTGTAAAATTCTATGGCAAAAGAAAAAAAAAAAAGAAACACGCAACATCATGTATACAATCTATGTTTGATTCAGATATTCAATTTGGCCAAGAGTTTTTGCAACTGAATTCATTTGATTTAATAAACTAGATTTTGTTTCAAGACTTGCTGGTAGCAGGACCTTACTCAAAGGCAACCTCAATATTTTATTTACTACAGTCAAGTGAGTAAAAGCTATTGATGATCACAAATATGATAAGTAAAAAACCACTTTGCAAACACCTAAGGTATGACCACAACACAAAGGCTTGTACAGCATTGAAAAAGCTAAAAAGCACCATGCGCTGCATATCACGGCCCGAATGGCAACTTATCTATAACAAATCAGGTAAATTTTGATAATGCTACTTTTAGACTCAATGGAAGGTGTATAACTGTAAGTATCCCCAATCTACTAAAACCATTTATGAAAACTGTGTCTTGCCATAATGTCAGCAAGTTGTTCCAGCAGCAAACAGGTCATGGTTTTCTCTAAAGTTTTTTTTTCCAAACGAGGTCTACTATATAGTAAAAGAGATCATTACTTTAAATTTAGACAGCTGGAAACTCATTTTCTCAAATAGAGCTTTTTGATTTAAAAAAGCCTGCTTGATACTCTACAACGTCTTGAAGTAATAGTCAAGTTTTTAGACTTATTTTTGCAACTTTCTTTGTTGGTGATTTGCTTTACTATAACAGTTTGCTGCGGCATTTCTGTATGCCAATCTGAGTTATATCACCCAAGTTTTTCTTAGTACACGAATTATATTATGAAATATTTGGCGCAATTAAACGCCAATGTCACTAAAACGCGCTGAAAATGCTGCTCTTAAAAGTTTTAGAGACAAACGAGTTTAAAGTCAAGGTCTTCTTTATAGATCCATATATGTTATTATTTAATTTATGTACCTATAGAAAAAAAAGGTTTATATATATATATGAATTTTTATTTATCTATTTGTTCCAGAGAAAAAAAAAATATATCAGAGAATGGCTTATGGTTGTCATGTCAGCTTTGTTACAGACAAAATCGACGTACGTTCAGATTATAAATATTTGTTAGGCTATTTCCTATGCTTTAAGTCCTATTTTGAAAAAAATTGATTTGTTTTTAAAAAAGTCAAAAATGATCAATTTTTTCATTTTAAATGTCAGAATTAACCATTTTTTGCAAAAAAGAAAAAGGCCAAAAATAACTATATTGTTAAAATAAAAGGGTCAAAAATGGTCAAAATTTAAAAAGAATGTCCAAAAGTATCAATATTAATGTAAAAGAATGCCAGAAATAACAACTTTTTAAAATTAAAAGTCAAAAGTAACCACTTTTGCAATTTTAAGATCAAAAGTAACGATATTTTGAAAATAAGTTCAAAACTAACCACTTTAATTAAAAAGTAGTTAGTTTTGGAATTGAATTCTGTAAAAACGTTACTTTTGAACTTTAAATTGTCAGAAATAGCTACTTTTGGACTTTACCTTTTGCAAAAAACCATATCAAAAAAGTGTTTAGATTTGATCTATTTCGAAAAGTCGCTATTTTTGATCTTTGTTTTTGCCAATTTTTAAAACCTGATTAACAATTAATTAGAACAAATTACATAACTTTGCAAAAACTTTAGTATTTTAATCTATCTAATTTTTAAATATAGAGGTTTTCAAGAATTTTTTCTTTTTTTTTCTTGGGATCATAAAAAATAGAAGAAAAAACTTCGTTGTCAATCATTTTGATTTTGGATTTTACAAATCTTTGATAAGGTCTCACCGATTTTCAGCGTTTGGCCACGGCCGCTGCCGTTTGAGTTTATTTTTATCACTTTTTTTTTTTTTGCTCTTCCGCTCTATTCAATAAATAAATAATAACACCAAAAAAAATTTTTTAAAAGGTTTTAAAGGCAATGAAATGATTATGGGTGATCTTTGACAATATTATTATTATACTCAAAGAGAGTCATACGTATGACAATAGGTTGACTCATTAAAACCATTAAAAGCTATACTTTACCATACTTTTAACTATTTGATCCAAGTTGCTCTTAAAATTGATTTCGCATGAGAGATATTACTGAGAGATATCATTATTGCCAATATAGTCGACTGGAAACTGTTAAACATGTTTTCAAAAACTGTTATTTGCATTATCGAACTGTACTGACAACATTACTTTTGAAGTCTTGCAGTGACAAAGGTTTTTGAATTCATTTCCTTCTTTGCATAACTCTGTTATTTTAGTCAATTCACGGCAAAAGCAGCAAGTTTGGCGTTTTTCAAACACTAGAATACCGCAAAAGGCTGTCGCGTAAAAGTTTAACAACTCACCTCGAGCTGTTAGGAGGATCCATAAACGTTAAATACAATAATACACAGTACGAATTTGGCACCGAAGCGGTCGTCATGAAAAACTCACAGCTGCAAAAAAAATATAGTATACGATACAAATCATCCAAAAAAAAAAAAATTGCAAGATTTCATGCACTGATCAACAAAACATAAGGTCGCGTTTCAGATCAAACACTTCGTTGTGTTTTACAACACAACTAGAAGTGCCAATGGAAATCTTTAGACTGTCCAAAAACTTAATGAAATCCCAGCAAATTTCAGGGGTAAACAGTATTCAATTTGGTTGAAAAAAATACTTGACAACTTGGTTTAGACGTGTTCAACTAACTTTAGATATAAGTCATATATTCAGACGAGGTTAGAATTGACAAAAGTTTTGACAGTCCTACTTTCATAGCACCTTAAGAAAATTATAATAAAATTTTGGTGAATGAAAAACGATGTGTCAAAAATTCAATTTTGCAAATGTATTGGGGAGAAATCTGGAAAATAGGGAAGGCCGTCAATTTCGCTGATAGAACCCGACAATATGAGCGCCCCACAACGGCATTTTCAGTGAGAGCTATCTAGAACTAATGAAATAATTATTTTGTATAATATTAAAATAATTTCCAACTGTTTCAGCGAGATAATAAAATATTTTATCATGCAAAGTTGACGATGGAATGGTTCAAAAATCTCAATAAGGTCATAAAATGGTTCCCTTACTTTCTTAGCTTAAATCTAGTTTAGCATATTTTTTGAAATCTTTTAAAACATACCCTTAAAAATTCTTTTATCATTAATAAAAAAAATTTTCGACTACTGAATCAAACGGAGCATAGTTGCAACATTGCGTCCAGCTGAAGTGAAAAACCATAGTGCCCAGGGATGGTATGAAAATTGCTAAAATAAATAATTAAAGCTTTATTTTTATTAATGGTAATTTTATATATGTATTATTGTAAATACGTAACGTCTTTTTGAAGTTACGGATGAAGAAAAGAAAATTCAGGCAGTAGTGGTATTGTCAATAGACATTTAAGAGCATACTATTATTATTATTATAATAATAATAATAATAATAATAATAATAATAATAATAATAATAATAATAATAATATAATAATAATTAATAATAATAATAATAATAATAATAATAATAATAATAATAATAATATAATAATAATAATAATAATATAATAATAATAATATAATAATAATATATAATAATATAATAATAATAATAATAATAATAAATAATAATAATATAATAAAATAATAATAATAATAATAATAATATAATAATAATAATAATAATAATAATAATAAAATAATAATAATAATAATAAATAATAAATAAAAATAAAAATAATAAAAATATAATAATAATAATAATAATAATAATAATAATAATAATAATAAACTATATTTTAAAGGTTGACTATGTCAGAAAAATATATTATTAGATACAGACAGAAACTACAGTTGGATTCACTGGTTTTTTTTTTTGATATCAAGACTTTAACAAAATTATATTTGATGGTTTAAAATATAACTATGGACTTGAACTTTGAAATCAACTTACCAAACCTCTTTCAATGAAAAAAATATATATATATATGTCAATACTTTAATTATATGTAGAAAATAATAATAATGGAAAAGGGGGAGGTTGCGGCTAATGCGAGAATTCCGACTTTTCCGGATTTCCGCGTACACGTCACAAAATAAAAAATAAAAAAATCTTTGTGTCTCCCAGAAACCAGATAAATCTGGTGTGTTTTGTACTATGTAACTACTGAAAAAAAATAAAAAATAAAAATAAAGAAAAACAATGAGAGATTACTTACTTGACATATTAATTGAGACAGGGCCTTTTGGTTATCTTTTTTTTTTTTCTGTTTGAGAGGGTTATAGAGAATAACAAAGTAAATAAAAACCTTACAGTCAAATTTTTAAACTGTATCTTGTCTTCAAGTCTCGAACATAAAAACTCCAGAATACGAGCCAAAAGCTACCTGGATTTTTTTTTTTTTCTTTCCAAATGGTAAGACAACGTGTTGACTAACCATATGCGGCGGAATACGGTTACCCTGTTTTACCAATGCACCATGCAAAAAAATAAAAAAAAATGAAATTTACAGTAGTATTGTTTGGTTATGTACAAACTCGGTACGGTTGAAGTTTATTTTGGTTAACATTCAGGTAGTTTTGATAAGTGAAAAAAAAAAAAAAATGAAAATATTTTACTTTTTTTTTCAACTCCTTGATACTTTCAACTTTTTTTTCAATTATTGCTATCATTGTTCTAGATGAAATTATTATGAAAAATAAAGAAAAAAAAAATATATGCTTCAATAGTTTTGGAAATTTTTATGCACTTTCAAAACAATTTTGTTGATATTGTTTTTTTTGTTGTTAAAAAATATTTTGTGGTAGAGTCCCATATTAATTGACTTGGTTATTTTTCGTGTCTGATTCAGAATCTGGCGCCTATATCATACGTTGTGAGCGCAGCGTTGCCTAGTACATTACTTACATGTTGAAAAGACTACGCTGAAAAGTTGCAAATGATATTAATAGTAATAAAGGAGAGAGGAAAAACGGCAGCAGTGACATAATTAAAGAAACACACTATACCACGCAAATAGCGCTTGGCATTATAGTCGTAGCCATAATAATAGGCTATACGAAAAAAACATTTAAGCCAGGCTCGGAAATCAAATCTATAAATGACTGCATTTTCATGTTACACTAAATAATATTTTAGACAACTCCAAAAAATCAATATTAGTTAAAAGTAAGAAATAAAACTTTAGGCGCAATTCATTTTATCCTAATCTTTCAGTTTGTAATTTGAGTTTTTTTTTTTTTTTTCGTTTGTTTATTTTGGCCGGAAAATCTCAGGCGCTCGGATTTTAAAAAAAAAAAAAAAACTGTGAGGCCACGCAGCTTTATTACTTTCCCCTGTCTTCATTCAAGTTATATACTCAAATGTAACTAGGGCTCTCTTATGAACATACGCACATGGTAAGCTACCAAAACAACTCCAATGTCGAAGCTAACTATGTAGAGCGCGCAAATCAACTATATTCATGGTTAAAACAAGGTTTTTTTAGTATGGTTTTGACCACTCGCTTGCCAACCATAAATTTATTAACCATATATGCTGCTAAAGTTGTATGCATGCTGCATCTACCCGAATCTTGAGCTAAATACTAACCGTATTTAGAACTTCAGAGCGTTTTGTGTAGTTAACGTCCTTGTCAAATACATTACACGCCAAAAAAAAATATACATTTATAAACTAAATAAAAATGACGGTATACATTAATAAACGACAATTGAAAACCCATAAGCATGATTGCAGTATTGTTTATAAACTAATGTAAAAAACATAATTTATTAACCTTTTATTTTGAATTGGAAAGGATATTAAGTATCTTTATTATTTGTACAAATTTTTTTCAAAGGCCCTGGTTACACTGTGCAGCACAATCCAGACTAGCATTCAACAACGTGAAATCGTACAGCTAAAAAAAAAATAAAAAAAAAAATAAAAGTTCGAGACCTCTTTCAGGCGTCTGGACGATTTGAAACAACTTTGAAAACATTGCCAACTCTTATTGTCGTTTGCCAGGTATGAATATTGATTAAATTGTGCTAGTGTGTAAGATTGAAAAGGTTTTTGTACATTTAAGTTCTGATGAAATACTTGAAAAAAGAATAGAAATCTCATCGTAATTAAGTTTTCAAATTGATTAGACTGTAGATATGTGTAGTAGTTTTTGGTTGCAATATTTCTTGAGCCCATGTTTGTTTTTTCCTTGTCCTAATAGAAATATACAGTATATATAAATTAATTTTTATGTTTTATATGAATAAACCTGAGCATTGTTTTTTTTTTTTTTTTTTGCAAGTTTAGCCTTTGTATTTGTGAATCGACAGACCTTGTAAATGCAAGATAAATGCAGGCTGCACATACAAGCGGAATGTATAATTTGCATCTTCTGTTTGTAGCCTTCAGATTTAAGCAGCAGTAATAATAAATAAATAAATTTTCGTGTCAAAAAATTTCTCAGGCCTTTTTTTTCACTTTTTTTATCTTCAAAATAATTTATCTTCTACTCGGTCAATAATAATATTCGGATTGGTTTAAACAACTGAAAACTTTATTTCAAATTAGAATTAATATGTACAAAACTATGGTATGTAAATCACTGAGATAAGTAGTAAAGTTGAAAATACCACTTAACTTTGAGGGTTTTTCAAAATAAAATAACAAATAACTAATTTAAACCATAAAAATTTTTTTCGATACATTTACCAATTGCTTATTCAGATATATGTATTTTTTTGGTTTTTTTGATCTATATAGTACCACTCATTAGATAGAAAATCTGTTTATTGTCTAGTACCAGTCATTATAATAAACCACCACTGAAATATATAAATTTTTGGTTTGAAGGTCTTAAAAGTCTGGGTTTTCCGTATAGCCACCCATACTTTTATTATTATTTATTATTTAAAAAATTAGAAGAAAAATTATAAATCTTTTTTTTTCAGTTGAAAAAAGATATATGTATATCAACTACTGATTTGGTTATATACATTCTTCTGTTTTATTGTTACATGTTTTTAGTATCCAACCATGAGGTTACTGAATTATAATAAAAGTAACATTTTAATGTAGGTCCTATTTTTAATGTCGTAAGCTAAAGTTTATGACTGTTTATAAATTGTTATCGATTTAAAAAAAAAAAGACTCGGAAACAAATTTATTTGGATAAAACA
Source organism: Geotrichum reessii (assembly GCA_013305925.1). Classification (NCBI taxonomy): domain Eukaryota; kingdom Fungi; phylum Ascomycota; class Dipodascomycetes; order Dipodascales; family Dipodascaceae; genus Geotrichum; species Geotrichum reessii. The sequence continues at coordinate 67,021 of QVTG01000020.1, read as the reverse complement.
ATAAACAATATTGAAAAAAAAAGGGGGTGGAAGAAGACACTTCAAGCGGCCCAAGCTGAGTAGTATAGACATGCTATATAGAAAACCTTGAGACACATAGAGTTACTACTGGAAACTGTCATTGCACACCATCGGCACGCGCCTGAAAATGATATTGATAAATGTATATTACTTGCAGAGATCGGGGAAGGTCTGCTGCGATGTCTATACCTGAGAAGTTGTCTGTGCTGACTCCAATAATGCACCGAACACAAAAGTTATAAAAAAAAATTCCCCCTATCAAAAAGAAAAATATATGGACTTTCTTTCTTTGTCGATATATATACATTATGTGGTCATTAAATAGTTTTGATATGCTGATATTTCTAGAGAGGGACGTTATCTAAAAAAAATTTTTTTCAAAATATTATCGTTAATAAACGCAAAAGCTAATGGCTAGTAGTATGTAGTATGTTTACGCTTCTTATTTATATACCAAAATCAGGATATAAAATCTATGTCACTAGTTTCATCTTTATTTTGCTGATTTTTTTTTAAAATAAATAGGTCTTGATCTAAAAAAACTTTTGAAGCAGCTCATGAAATCGCAGCCTAAAAAAAATAAATAAAAATAAAACCACAATGCACAACCTCGCTTATTGATTAGTCTTGAGCATGTCTCGTTGTTCACATTGTGACTCCATTTTTTCCCTCCTTCTTTCGTATTCTTTTAGGCCAGAGATCTTCACGGCTTTTTTCTCTTTACCATTCTTGATACCAAAGCTATTCAAAAAAATCTTGATTTTATTTTTTGCACCGAAAGCAGTGTTCATCCCTTCTACTTTGGATGGTGAGGTTGTATTGTCAACTAGTTTTAATCACACTGCTGAAAAAAAAAACAAAAAAAAACTGGAGGTTTTTATTGTTGAGCAAATTTCTTTCATCTTTTTGTTCTTGCAACACTTTAAGCCCTTTACTTTTATATATTAAATTCATAAAAGAAACATAATATATTTCAAGCCACCATTCAACACATTGAATCAGGAGTTTGTTATAGCGATCATTTAATAATATCAAGGAATAACTTTACTAATGTATATATTTTTTTGATAACAACATATTGTAGTCTTATCCGTCAGAATCCTGATATTTAGGATTTTTGTGACCATTTTATCATTTATCCCCTATGACTCTGTCCAGAGTATATTGAACTATGAACGAAACAATTAGATAAGCTTTATATAATGGTAATACCTTCGAGTGTTAGTATCGCACGAATCCAACTTCTTGGAATATCTTGCACTGCCTACTTCTTCTTAGCTCATATACTCTCCCTTATTACCTCCCCTCTTTCGTGCATAGGTGTCTAAACCACGATCAATCCAAAGCGCTCGACTAGCAAGTTTCTTGTGTTCACGACTATCATTCGCATACCTATTACAAAGACAATTATATACATTAGTGCTCTATTAGGCTGAATGTTCTTATGAATTATATAAATTGTTCTGAGTTGAATGCATGATCTCTTCTGGTAATCTTGCGCCAAATAAGAAAATACTCACAGGAGTTCTACATCCTTTCAAAGTGTTTATTTTTAAAAAATCTTCACGCCCTTAGTTTATTGTTCATTGTAGATTGTTGCAGTAGCAAGTAGATTGTTGGTTTTAAATAATATCATTCACCAACTGGTTTTCATTACTTTAACCAGAGATCACGAGCCATATTAAAAAGGCACCCAGCACTTCAACATGTCAAATACTCTTTATATGAGATAGCATTCAGGAATCACCCAGGCCCAAATTTCATAGCATCAAAAAAAAAAGATGCTAGTTCAAATCCTGGTGGCTTTTGTTGGTTTGGTTGTTGGGAAACAAATTTTGAAAACAAAAAAAATGAAAAAAGAAACAGTACACATTAAAGCTGACCAATAAGAAAACATATCTCAAAATTATTAAATAACCTTTTTCAACTGTCTCATGATTTTTTTTTCTAAATTATTATTAACCAAACTGACAAACCATAAGTTAAAACTAACCATATTGTGACACCAACATGCTGTTCTTGCCACTGACATGCGACACATATATTTCAAGCTCACTACCACTTAACCGCAGCGAGCCCTTGACCTGCAGAATTTACGGTACTTTTTGTGCGCGGTTTGCTTGCTTTACATTCGCCAAAAGTTAGTCTTACGGCCACAAACAGATGCACGCCGCAGTTACACTGACACCTCAAAATAAACTTTAGCTCGAAAAACAGAACACACTGACAGTTATAAAACTTAGACCTGTCTATGACGTTTATTTTTACCCAAAATAAGATTTGTAATTAGTAGACTGAATAAGCTCGGGTTAACAAACTAGTCTTTTTTTGAAAAAGGAAAATAATAAATAAAAGACATTAAACTTTGATAATATGTTAACAGAAAAAAAAAGTTATGTTTTTCAAGCATTTACTCTATTTCAAAGAAAATAAATAGTTTTAATGAATATTTGTTTCACCTTGATCACAGTTTGTTAAAGTATAGCAGTAAGACCTGGCTGTTAAAATGGTCTTTCTTTTCTTCAGCACCTACTCGTGTAAAATCCCTTTTTTTGCACAAAACTTTAAACAATTACATACATGAACGTATGCATTTACAATATGCATTTAAAAAAATAATTTTTTGGTTACTATTCCTCAAATTGATACAACTAAAACTAGAATTACTTTTTCTTTTAAACCTTTCACAAAAAAATGTCATGGTTTGGTGTTTTTTTCTTTAAAAAAAAAAGTGAAAAAAAAAACTCCGTCTCGTTAACTTATTTTATTTTTCTTTTCTTTCTTTCTTTTTTTTTTTTTTTTTTTTTTCTTCTTCCTTTTACTTTTCTATCCTGTTTTATTTGCTCTCTCTCTTCATTTTTATTTATCTTTTTTTTTTTTTTTCTCCTCTCTTCTTCTCTCTTTTCCCACTCACATCTGTGTGCCTCTGCTGCTATCTGTCGCCATCGCCGCCATGTACTCGTCAAATTCGTCCTCCTTCGAATGGTCCGCCGCCCAGCAGCAGCCTGTCCAACAGCAAAACGCACAGCAATTTGATATATCTCAGCAACAGCAATTTTACTCAACCATTCAATCTACACCTATTGATATTGCGTCTTCTTTCTACATCCCACAGTCAAAATTTTATACTCAGTACGATTATCAACAGCAACAACAAATCGGTCAGCCCATAATTTCTTCGTCGTACTCCTCTAATACTCAAAATAATGGTTATCACAGCTCCAGCAGCTCTGTCAGCTCGCATTTCTCTCCTCGGCTCTCCCCCAAGACTGGCCACCCGCCTGTCTTTACTACCTCAGACCCTAGTCCCTCTCCGTCATTCAACTCATCTGTTCAGCACTCCCCCTACAGCGAAGCGCCTCAACCTCCACCAACGCCCCTGTCGACCACATGTGACATTGTCAAAGTGGAATCATCCAATTCTCTCATTGCATCGGCATCTAACGTAATCAACATCATCACTAGTATCGGCAAAATTCTTTATTCTTCGCCGTCCGTGGAATCCATCCTAGGTTACTCACAAAACTCACTTTCCAGCACGTCTTACTTAGACTACATCCATCCAGATGATCTCAGTGACTTTATGACCACACTCAGCGAAAGCATCTCCAAGGGCTCTATTTTTAATATGGTGTACCGATTCAAGACGGGTGCTGGCTCCTTTATGGCGTTTTCTGTAGAAGGAAAGCCGTTCACTGACGACTTGCTCCATAAAAAAGACCTGCTTTCTTATATAGATATATTTATCAAGGAGCCTATCACTGCTTCCGCAAAAAATACATTTAGTGGGTTGGTGCTTGTCGCCAGACCCGAGTCTTCACCCACGCTAACTCCGCGAAACTTGGCTAAGCGAAACAGTTTGTGGGAGCGCCGAAAGGCCAAGCATGCGGAAGAAACCGATTTTAGTATTGTCATCCCGCCAACCGTGGAAACATCTCCTGGTCAGCCGATTGCCGAGCCCTGTAGTAGCGCAACTAGCACTACTTCGTCTATCCATTCTATCCATTCTTCCATTTCCGATTGTGCATATCCTCCCCTGCCCAGTAGTGGGTCATCATCACATTTACAGTCGCCTCATTACTTTTTTTCAGAAGACGAAGCGCCTATCCACAACCCGGCGTCGCCAACCATTATTACCGCGAATTCTTTTGCCAATTTGAACAGCTCGTCTACATCCCTGGCGAGCATTGGTTTATCTGTTGGAAGTGGTCTTTCTGCACCGGCTTCGCCCACAACAACGAACTTTGTGTCAGCACACTCTTTCAATTTTGAGGATGATTTGACCGAACAACCTCGTGTTCCAGTCACATTTGACTGCTTTGATGATACTGTCACCAAACAGGACACACTACTACCTCATATGTTTAACATTCAGTACGATCAGAGACAAACGCAACAGACGCTTGACCAGACACAGCTTCAGCAGATCCCGCAGCCAGTTCAGCAAATTCCTCAGCAGAGTTCACAGCAAGTTCCTCAGCAAATGTCACAGCCAGTTCCACAATCAGTTCCTCAGCCGGTTCATCAGCATGTGCCTCAGCAAGTTTCCCAGTTGGTTCCACAGCATATTTCACAACAGATCCAACCGATTCCGCAGCAGATGCAACAAGTGCAGCCTATTTCGCAACAACTCTCGCAAACGTTATCACAGCAACAGCCCCAATCTGTTCCACAGTCTCTTTCACAGCCAATGGCTCAGTCACTGCCACAACAGACCATACACGTTTCTATGCAGCAATCACAACCCATAGTATCACAATACTCTATTCCTGATTTTTATTTAGACCCAAACAAAATCTCGGCTAGTTCACAGCAAGCTGTTGTAGACATGTACAACATGGCGACGATTCAACAGATGCAACTAATGGGCCAACAAACACTTCCCCCATCTACTTATTCTGCATTCACGGCCTCGGCCTCCACAGCTGCGGCCCCTATCGGGCATCCGTTCTACGATCAACTGATGTCTGCTGGCTTTTATGTTGGCCAGCAGATACCAGGGCGTCAAATGCGCTTAACTAAGCGAAAGTCGCGGTATGGCAACATTGGACCTGGTGGTGGCCCTGGCTACTCAGGTCATGTGTGCACCGAGTGTCATGCAATTGAATCTCCTGAATGGCGTAAGGGACCCAAAGGACCCAAGACTCTCTGCAACGCTTGCGGATTGAGATGGGCCAAGAAATCACGTCGAGAAAGCGAAAAACTGAAAAAGGCGGCTGCTGCTGCTGCTGCGGCTGCAGCCGCAGCAGCAGCTGTAGGCGGAGGCTCCGACAGATTGCGTTCGTCAGTTTCATCTTCGAGCTCAATTTCATCATCTGGATTTTAATCCACTGAAATTTGAACTTGTATTTTTTTTTTTTTATTATTATTATTATTATTATTATTATTATTTTTTATTAAAAAAATGTTTTTTTTTTATTTTTATTTTTCTATTTAGTATTTATTTATACAGCTTATGATTTCAATGTTTTTTCATGTTGACTATTCAACTATGCAAGCTAATAAAAGTAGCATATACCTTTTTTTTTTTTTTTTTTTTGCGTTTTCAATCACGAAAGAAGTTAATATTAGGAGGGTTATAATTGTTAGAGTTTGGCTGGGGGTAATTTCGGTACAATCAAGAAAAAAAAAAAAAACACAGTTTTGGCGTTTCAAGGAGTGCTCTCTACAGTATGCGAAGCTTGAATTTTTTTTTTTTTAGAACTTGATACAAAACCTATTCATGATGGAAATTGGTTTGGAGTCAGTGCGGTAGCTTGTATATATATTTCTTGGCACATGATTGCATTCATGATATAAACCTGGTTCTATGAAGCGTATTGATAGTGATTACTGTTACTTAGGTTCATAAAGGCCCCCCCTTTTTTTTTTTTTTTAAAAAAAAACAAAAACAAAACAAATCAACTGTATTTAACGCCAATTTTTAATTCAGCCTATTTCTTGAACTATAGTTGCGAACCCCTCGGCATTTAGACTCAAGAAAATTTTTACTTTTTTTTTTTATTGTCTGCCGATGAATATATAGAATGATCAGCCCAAATTAAATCTAATTATCATAGTCAGCAATATAGATTTTCCTAATGTAGATTTTTTTTATTTATTTATCTCAAACATATTTTCAATAAAAAGGACAAATGTTATCATTGATAAGTAATTCTTAATTATGTAACTACGTATGTGATGTAAGAATAATAAACCGACTTTCTATCTATCTAATAAGTAACTCCATACAATAAAAATCTATTTCTACGTGTTTGTTTTAAACACTATAGTTACAAGTCTAGACGTCGGGGGGTCAATATTAGTTTTGGTTATACTTTTTTTTTTTTCTCTTTATAAAACCAAAATTGATACATTATTTAAATTTTGCATCAATGATTCATTTCAAAAATTTATAGCTAATTGTAAGTATATAGAAATATATATAAAGTACCACAAGAATACACCACCAAGTGGTCGTTGAGCCTTTATCATTTCCATTTCAATCACTTGGGTGGCACTGAGTTTTCCAAAATTAACCATGAAACTGCCAAAGTCTTGAATTAATGTTCAGAAAAAAAAACGTTTTATTTATTTTAAATTATAATTATGTAACTATGTGATGTAAAAACAATAAACAGATTTTCTATCTATTTTAAATGATTAGTTAAGTCAGAAAGTAATAAAAAAAATTGGTTTTTAAATCAAATGGAACGTTATATGGTCTTTGAAATATAAATTCGAGACGGGCAAAAAAAAAAAATGACTATTGAGTTTCAAACTTATTTGTCTCTATGAGACATTACATTTAGCGTTCTCAGCGCGCTCTAGGTGTTTCCAGGCATTTGATGGCGCCGAATTCTTCATGAAATAACACATGTGCTAAGGGAAACCTGCGATACATAACACCTGCTGGAATGATAACAGATATTGACACACAGTAAAACCTTAACAAGCTGCTCTAATCAAGCAAACCATCAGCAAAGAAGTTGTGGTAATGAGTTCAAAAACTTGACTACCACTTCAAGACTCTTCTTGGTATCAAATAGGACTCTTAGATCAAGTTTACTTAAGAAGATACGCTCCACAGGATGCAGAGGGCACACATTAAAAACGTTGGTAACTGTTTTCCAGCTGTCCACATTTGCAATTATAATTTCTCTCAGTAATACATCTCGTTTGGAAATACTTCCCAAAAGCGCCATGACCTGTTCGCAGCTGAAATAATTTGCCAAAGGTATTAGGGGGCCCAGTATTTATAAATAGATTTAATGGATATTTACCTTCATACAACTTTTCTTGAGTACAAGAGGGGTATTGTCTTAAGTTCACCTAAATTTTCACAGCTTTTTTTTTTTTTTTCATATTCTGTCCGTGATGTACAGCAGACAGTGTTTTTTCAGTTTTTGCAATGCTGTACAATAATAATAATAATAATAATAATAATAATAATAAATAATAATAATAATAATAATAATAATAATAATAATAATAATATAAAATAATAATAATATAATAATAATAATAATACTGATTTTAGATTCGACATTAATACTTTATATATATATAATAATTCATATAAAAAATTCGTTAATGGATTCAAAAAAAAAAAATCTGATTTACGATTTCCAGGTTTTTTTTTTTAATGTATGGAATGATCAAGATCACCAATACCATACTTGTGATAACTTGCTTTAAAAAAAATTACTTTACTACTAAATTATATACTTTTTTTTTCTAGAACCGCCGACCCCGACATGCTACGCATCCCAGGCCACGGCCGCCGCACCGTATGCAGCGACGCGGGCCGGTGTTCACAACAACAGTGCGGCGGGGACGGAGCATGCGGCCCACTACGGCACCAGCGACAAGCGGAGCCACAATAGACGAGGCTGATGGCTTTTGCTGAACGACAACGGGAACGACAGTTGTGCCGGAGCCAGAAGAAGCGGCGTTGGCACCACTGAAGCGGTCAATGCAGTCCTGACACGGTTGGCCGGTTGCCACAACTATGCCGGTGTTGTTGCATCGTTTGCAGACGTAGCCAGCTGGATAAGTAATGTTGATGTTGGTGACGTTATTGGTAGTAGAAGTAGAGGTAGACTGCTGCGCTTGGACCTGAGGGGGCGTGGACACATTAGTGTAGGTATAGCGGTTCGGGTCAGTGCCAGGGTAAGACGCATTACCACCCTGAAGGGGTGGATTGGTTTGGGAAATGGGTGCTGGTGTAGGAAGATACGTTACGTTTTGAGGTTGTTGCTGATACTGAACAGGCTGTTGGAATTGCTGTTGAGGTTGCTGCTGATACTGGACGGGTTGCTGCTGGTACTGAACAGGTTGTTGGAACTGCTGCTGGTATTGAACGGGCTGTTGAAACTGCTGCTGCTGGAATTGCTGTTGTTGCGGCTGTTGTTGAAATTGGACAGGTTGTTGCTGAAACTGTTGCTGTGAAGGGTCGTATGTAGCGTAAGGCGGTGGCGCTGTTGCTACCGTCTGTTGCTGCTGAATCTGTTGCTGTTGGTCAGCAGTCGTGTACGAGGTCTTGAAATTGGACATGATGATAATATAGAACAGAAATTTGCGTATCTATAAAACTCTTGAGATGATGATAAAAAACTAAATGAAAAAAAAAAAAAAGAGAATAAAAACTATGAATATTTCTGAAATATATAAACAATTGAAATAGCAAAAGTGTATTTAAATAAAAAGAAATTAAATAGGCTTATTGATAATATTGTATTGTCAAGTGTTTTATTATTAAAAAAAGACTTTTCTTTTTTCTTTTTATTCAAAACCATTCACCATAAATCTCAACGAAAAACAAAATGTTGTTTGTTTGTTATTGTAAAGCTCACATGAAGGAGGCCTTTACTTCACATACAAAGATAGCTGTTTTTTTTTTTCGTCTGTAATAATTACAAGTTATTATAGTTAATATATTAACAGATATAAAATAGATTAAATGTTGTGTTGTTGTTTTTACATAAAAGTCATAAATCAGATATGTAAAGCATTCTCATAATCATGATATTAAAAGAAAGAAAACTTTATAACAAGGCGTATTTTTTTTTTTTTTGGTAACTGAAGTTGCAACAACCATAAAAAGTTCTTTGTTTTAAGAATAAAAACGACAGAACTTTTGGGATGATGTGTTACAAATGTATTATTGGTAGCCACATCTGTATGTCCACGTATAAGATAACAAAACTATACATATATTGGTCCCTTTTCATTTTCATTTTTTTTTTGTTTGTTTTTTTTTTTTCATTATTATTGTCAAATTGCTAAAAGACCCCTCCACTTGAAGTCTCGAGGAAAAACAACTGTTTAATCATCAACCAATCCAAGCGGCAAAAAAAAAAAAAAAAAAGTAAAATAGATGCCAATGAGCATGTGACCATTCAATAAGTTTTTTTTTTTTTTTTTTTTTTTTTTTTTTTTTTTTTTTTCCATTTTGATCGCATATTAAAATTAATGGCGCGACAATTTACTCTGTTTTTTTTGTCACACACAAACATACACTCTGGAAATACATTTTGTTTTTATTATTATTATTATTATTTCGCGATGATTATGACAAGCTACATACGGTTTTAAAACCAGAGTAATATTTCTGTATCACAAGACAGATAATATGTTGTTGTTTTTTTCAAGGGATCATGATGGAACAGTTATAAACTGGCCTTCCAAGTTTAAAACATCATAAACGTAGAAACAATATGAATTATTCAATCATATTCATAAATATATCGCTATTCTATCTTTCTTAAATCTCAAAAGCGTGTTTGCTTTTTTGGTTGTTGTTTTTTTCAGCTAAAAATATTGTCGGTTGCTCATCTCATTGTAAATACAAGTTTAAATACATACGTATCTACTAGCCTCCACACGTTCTTTAACTTTATTATTATAAATAAATCAGTATATGTGACACGTATAAATGAATACTTGCAATCTGTAAGTACAAATAAAGATTTATGGTCACCATCTTTATGCCCACCTTCATGGTATTACTAAGGCGGTCATTCTGACATACCTTAAAAAATAAAAACACCAAATTTCATCATGGGGAAGAGAGGGGTGAATCAAACTTATTGTCTCAAATTTTTGTAAGGTTTTTTTTTTTTTTTTTTTTTTTTTTTTGAAAATGCCGAGGGTATTACTTTATTTCCTAAAATCAATATTAAATCCTTTTTTTGTTTTAAAAAAAAAAAATTGTCTTGTAATACAAATATATATGCGCATATTTGTTTGACATAGAAATAACCCTTACTGTTTGAATCTTCAGTTCTTCAACGCTGTAAGGCTTTCAGCAAGTTCCTCATAGCTTAAAAAGCCCTTTTCCTTGATGATATCTGCAAGCTGACCCAAGTCTTCTTCACTCAAGTTGACTAGTAAACGGCCTTCATCAATAAGAAAATTTGAATTTGAGACAAGGCTCTTGGCTACCTCGCGCTCTAGCTCGGTATTTAGCGGCAGACTCTCACCGGGCTTGAGCGCGTTTACTTGTTGTCTAATACGCTCCTTTTCAGCAGCAATTCGCTCCTCCTCCTCTTTCTGCTTCTGCGCAGCCTCTCGCTTTTCACGCTCCGCCTCCTCCTCGGCTTCCCGGCGCAGACTGCGCTCGGCTTCAATCAAAGCTCCATACTTGCGCTCATACTCTTCTTCTTCCTGTTTGTTGATCATCGCCTCCATGCGTTGGTGCTCAAAATACGCGCGGCGCTGTTTCTTCTTTTCAAGCGACTTGGTCTTTTTGGTGCCTACAACGCGATTGTTGGCCGTGTTAGGGCCGGGGCCTGCCTGGCCAGGCACGGGAATCATGTTTTGTGGAAGCTGTTGATTGGCTTGCTCAAGCTCAATGTCAGCACCTTCATCTTGGAAATCTTCAAAGTCTTCAATGCCAATAACGCGCTCCTGTGGTGCGACCAGCGGCGCCTCAGGTTCTTGTTGTTCTTGTTGTTGTTGCGGTTCCACTGGCTGCTCTTCAACCAATTCCTGTTGTTGTTCTTCCTCCACATTAAGCTGATGCTCGACTTCAGGTCTAGTCTGGACAGGGGCTGCTACTGCCTCGGCGGGAACTGTCTCAACCGCTAGCTCTACTACTACGGGAACCTCTTCCTCAACTGCAGCAACAAGATTTTCAACGGTATCAGGAACAACCTGTTTTGGCTCTTCCTCAACTGGTCGTGATCCAGTTAATTCATACATCTCTTCGATTGAGATCAATCTCGGCTCTTGCCCTTCATTTTCAACCACAAAGTACTCGCCTGTGTCTGGATCCCGCAAAAACTGAGGCACAAAGTTTTTGTCTTTTGAAATCGATTTAGCATTGCTTTTCTCATTATTGGTTGATTTTGGTTTTGAATAAATGCTCTTCTGTGTCGTCATAACAAAGTACGCGCCAGCAAGCGCTAGAACTGCTATCGGCAGGGCTTTGTAAATAATCCAATGATCGTTGTTTGAAGAAGACATTAGAACGAAAGATTTGTATAACTGTGTAGATATATATCAATAAGATATACTATGAAGTAGATAGAGAAAGAAGAAAAAAATGAATGAAAAAAGAAAAAGAATGAAAATATGGTAATTAAAAAAATGAAATAATTGGTCACAAAAAAAATCGTATGGTTTAAAGACTTGATATGATTATCGAAAAGAGAAAAAGTCACCTGCTTAAGATAAATGAAAAAAATCGTGTAATTCTAAGTCATATGTTTTAAATTTGAAATCAAAATATTCCCACTGTGAAATGCTTGGAAATATTACCAAAAAAAAAAAAAGAAAAGATTTATGATTATTGTATGACATTATTAGTGACTATTTGTATATGGTATTTAGTAGTTTGTATAGAATTGCGGTGCTATAGAGATTATAATTTCAATATAGATACGTATTACGCATAATTTTAGGATATAAAAACCTCAGGCTTTCTAAAAGATGATTAGGTAAGATAATACAAAGATGAACTGAAAAATATAATTTTAATATTTAAGTCTCATAGCCTAAAACTGATATTTCAAATCTGATATTTTATCATAGAAGTATTCAAGTTCGAAGTTGATGTCTTCTTTTTAATAAATTCAAAACAAACACTTTTTCGTGATTTTTATACAAGCTAAATAAAAGAGCCATACATAATAAAATTATCTAATTTATTATCTAATATCAACTACATAATATGACTTTCCTAAAACTGCAAAAAAAAAAAGTGACTGCTGTTATCCCAAAATAGAAAGTGATTTGGGTTCAATTGATTTTTTTTGATTTTTTGATTTTTTTGGGTTTATTTTTCAAACTTATGACCAAAAGCTGCAGGACCGCTTTCAACCCCCCATTTTAAATTTAGTGCGGTCTGTTCCGACTCATTTACAGCGGTTGGGAAGAAGAACCGACACTGTCTTTCATCAAAAACTCTAATTTCACCACACAAAAAAAAATTTTTTTACAAAATGGTCAAACCATATTAAGGCCCTCCCCATAGTAAGACCAGTGCTCACATACTTTAACACACATTAAAAATTTCTTTCCCCAAACCCCCAAAAATTTTCTCTTTTTTTTTTTTTTCTTTTTTTTTTTTTTTTTCCCCCTCCACCTATTGTCTTAACGTCTGCTTTTGACATTCACCACAACAGTATATAGCCATGGGTATGTACATCCCTTATAACGCCACTTTATTTCGGACTGAACGTAGTTATTGTCGATGCTTGCCGCAAAAATTTTTTTTTTGATGTTGAGATTTTGGACTATTTCGACCTTTTTATTACGAAAGGAAAAAAAAATAAAATAAGACAACAACCCCAGTCACTAACTCGCGTTTGTAGGTCGTGTTATTCGCAATCAGAGAAAGGGTGCTGGTTCTATCTTCACCTCTCATACCCGCTTGAGAAAGGGAGCTGCTAAGCTCAGAAACCTCGATTACGCTGAGCGTCACGGATACATCCGTGGTGTCGTCAAGCAGATCGTCCACGATCCTGGTAGAGGTGCTCCCCTGGCCAAGGTTGTCTTCCGTGACCCTTACAAGTACAAGCAGCGTGAGGAGACCTTCATTGCTAACGAGGGTCTCTACACCGGTCAGTTCATCTACGCCGGTAAGAAGGCCTCTTTGAACGTTGGTAACATTCTGCCCCTTGGTTCCGTTCCTGAGGGTACCATTCTCTCCAACGTTGAGGAGAAGCCTGGTGACAGAGGTGCTCTTGGTAGAACCTCTGGTAACTACGTTATCGTCATTGGCCACAACCCCGATGAGGGCAAGACCCGTTTGAAGCTCCCCTCCGGTGCCAAGAAGGTCGTTTCTTCTAACGCCCGTGGTGTCATTGGTGTCGTTGCCGGTGGTGGTCGTATCGATAAGCCTTTGCTTAAGGCTGGTCGTGCTTTCCACAAGTACAAGGTCAAGAGAAACTCGTGGCCCAAGACTCGTGGTGTTGCCATGAACCCCGTCGACCATCCCCATGGTGGTGGTAACCACCAGCACATTGGTAAGGCCTCTACCATCTCTAGAGGTGCTGTTTCTGGTCAGAAGGCTGGTCTCATTGCTGCCAGAAGAACTGGTCTGCTCAGAGGTACCCAGAAGACCAAGGATTAAGTTACATGATCTATTTATGTTATTTAATAAAATGTTTTTGCAAATTCTGTGCGTTTTTTTTTTTTTTTTTTTTCAAAAAAAAAACAGAGTATATTTTTGTAGTAGACATGTGAATGTTAAGTTGATAAAATTATTTTTTTTCATGTTGAGACTTGAAACTTTTTTCTTCTGTAACCAAGATTCATGTATATAATACAATAATACTTTACAAAATGGCTTTTATAAGTAATTAAATATTTCACCATAATCATAGTATATTTTGAAGCTACATAGCTCCAAAGAAAAAAAACAAAAAACAAGGCTAATAAGTTTTTATATTGCCAGTATGTCTGTTAATAGATAGATAGAAAATCTGTTTATTGTCCTTACATCAAATAGTTACATAATTAAAATATGTCTGTTAATATTATCAACATTTTTTTTTACAAGTTCATAAGTAGTGTCTTTATATTAGTCGTAAGAAATAAAACTGTCTTCGGTCTCATCACTCAATCTTACACTCCGCTTCAGACCAAATACGCGACGTACATACACATTCTCATCCATTTGGTATAGTGTAAAGCAGACCAGCCCAAAGTACATGAGTGCAAGAATCAAAAAGGGTGCGCCCATCCAAAAATCGCTAAGCCAGCCGCCGAGTTTGGACAGAATGAGAATACCGACTCCACCCGAAAATGTGTAGACGCCAGCAATAGCGCCCGAAGACCGACGTTTGCGGTCAGTACAGAGCGATATAGATGCAATAATGGTGCCAATTTGGGCAACACCCATCAGAGCTCCAAAGATATACACGGGGACGGACTTGGACATGGGGGAATTACAAACGATACTATAGCCAAGAAAACCCGTAAAGCCGATAACACTGGAGATTAGTAGCGTCACCTTGCGGCCGTACTGATCGGCAGTAAGACCCCAAAGAGGCGCAAATATAAGGGAGCAGGTCTGAGAAACGCCTGTGATCATGGCAGAAAGAATATAGGCCTGGTGACAGGAAAGATTAAGAGGCGCGTGCAAGTCACCAGAGCAGCGACCCTGCTTGTGGAAGAACGAGTTCACAGATAGCGGGATAAACATAACTGTGGCCACGGTACAAGCACGAGCAACAAAACTGCCAGCGTAAGCAAGCGCAATTGGTTTTTCCTTAGCTGCTATAGTGAAGCCTTCTTTAAGGAGCTCAATATAAGACTGATCGTTGTTTGAGTCACCAGTATCAGCAGCAACATGTACAGACTTGTTTTTACGTACAGATTTAAACCATTTGAGTAAGCCTTTATTATGGTTGTTGTAAAGACCCAAAAACAGACCAGCGGAGGAGGCCAGAGCAAAAGAGCCGACGATGAAATAGGCAGCCTGCAGAGCCTTGGCTGGCGACTTATTCTTTAGCAATGTGGGCAAGGGGAGCAATAGGAAAATTGCCAGACAGGCACCAAGACCGGAGGCCACACCCACCAAAGCTGAAGCCTTGCCGTTGCGCTCGCCTGGCTCAGATACCTCTAAAAAGCCATCGTCTGAAATGTGCTGACGGCTAGAACCATTATTTTCTTCGTTTTCAAAGGAAGATTTGGGGCTACTGATGCTTTCTCCGTTATCGGTAGATTCCGCTGTGTGATATGGGTGCTCGCCAAAGTCCAAATCCTCGTAATAACCACCTCTAAGTTTGGTTACAACGTAGCTACTAAGGATCCATCTCTGTAAAGCAGTCCACAAATTTTTGAAACTGACAATCTTGTATTCAGAAACCTCGGACAAGATGGCGGTAATCATGGAGCCTGCGGCAGACGCACCAACGGCAAAGAAAAGTCTCACAAAGAGAAGACCAGTGTAATTCTTGGGAGTCATGTATACAAAAAATGAAACACCAATAATCATGACACCAAAACTAGCTACTGGGCGAGTGCCGACTTTGTCTGAGAGCACACCCCACAATGGGGAAAGCGCAATCGTCAAGAGTTCGTCGGCAAACGCAAGGTTACCCAAAGCATGGCCAATACCGGTGTTCATACCCAGCAGGTCAGTGAGAATAAAAGACTGAGTAGATGCCATAAACACAGCAAACGAAATTGTTGCCATGCACAGAAGGTAGAATGAAATGATATTTGATAGTCTAAAAGTCATATTTTGTTGTTTCAGGTCTTGTTTTCAATAGTCATTTAGCTTAGCTCTATCTATGAGTTAATCAAAGATGAAAAAAAAAGAAGATGAAGAAGAAAATAATTCAAAAGGTTTTATTATTATTATTTGCGTATGACCGTTTAAATAGTTTAAATTTTTGGCACTTGACTGATTGACAAGAAGAATTGGTCCAGGTGATTGGTTGCTTTGTACTAAGTATATCCAAATTAGGAAATAAGAGATTGATGAGATAATCTCAAAAGAGAAATAGTTTGGAGATTGATTTGATAAAAAGTGACAACAACGTAAGAAAAAAAAAAAAAAAAAAACTTGACAAAATGTATTAGTGGCGTCAATTAAACTTTTACAACATAAAAGGATATACCATTACAAAAAAGTAAAATAACCCATCAATTGGAAAAAAAAATAAAATAATATGGGCTTATAAATTAAACAAACATGTCCCTCACATAGATAGTCCTATTCTGTCCCATACTATTGTGCTCAGCCTACCGAGGATACTACTAAATTAAACAAACTGGACTCATTTGGTATTTTATCAATAGTGATAGTCTTTCCATGAACAAACTAATTTATAATCAAGAAAAACTAATCAATCAGAGGAACAACAGGACCACGCACAATAAAACTAAAAGTAAATACTTTTGTGAAAATAAACTAAACATATTATTATCAAAAAAAAGCTATTGATACAAATAAAAGTAACTTTTTTTCTACTCATGTCAGTTATGCTGTTGGCTTTCTTACGTTGTATATGGTCGCCATCAAGCTCTATTAAAAAGCCCATTTGAATTTGTTTTAACATTTTTCATTCGTCTTAAAATTTAAATCATAAAATTCCAACCCAAACCCTTTATGTCGTCATATCAAATAAAATTAGAGCCATTTTATCAACGCAAAGCATTGCCCAACAGAAACCAATCTTTTACTTTCATCTCCGACACTATCCAACCAATATATCCGATAACAACTATCCTAATTTCACCTTGCTCTCTCTCTCTCTCTATATATATATATATCAGGTCAAAATATATATTTGTTTCTTTTCTCGAATTTTAATAGTTAAAACATTTTCTATACAGTTTTTTTTTGTGTGGCTTGTCAGTTATTTTATTTTATTTTTTTTCAATTCTCTTGTCTCGCTGCCGATAACCGATAACGTTGCCTTCTCGTCCCAATCCTCTTTTGTTCCATCCTGTTATGGTAACTGCACGTTGAAGCCTTTCGAGTAAATGGCTCTCCATCGTGAGTAATACGAATCAATAATTTCAAAAAAAAAAATAAAAATAAAATACGGCCGCATTTTATTTATTCTTCGGAGAATATAAATTTTTTTTTTTTTTTTTTAAAATAATTTCTCATTTTTTTCTATTTCAATTCTCTAGGATTCTCAACATTCTCAATTCTTACCTTATTATCTTGGACTGGTTTGTGTTAACTATTCATCCGACAATTATCCTTCTCTTCTGATCTTAGTATTTCTATCATGGCTTCTTGCGATTCCTGGTGGAATCACGATGAATTAAATCAGTGCTTCCGGCACAGGTAAGTCTGGTAAACTTTTTTTTCCTCATTTTATGGATACATACTAACTATCACCATTATAGGTACACACAAGAGCTACCATCTTACGTTATTACTTTAGCCTCCCTTGCATTTTTCATTTATTCCGCATACCCCAAGTATGAAAAAGCTGAAAAGATTTTGAATGATCCCTCTCAGGCATCGCTTCTCGACCATTCCGAACAGCCTTCTTCGTACGGCACCATTGATCAAATCCCCCCGAGTTCACAAAAGTTTCATCCTTCTTCTGATACAAGCATTATTCCTTTTACTCCAAAAAATGCTCAATTTATTCCTATTCTGCCTAATAATACTGACCGTCTCAGGTTAATCATCGAGCTTGCCTCAGCATTATTTCTGTTTTTAACGTCTCTGATTGCTATTTACAGCTCTCAGATCAATAATGAATGGATTTCGACAGACTCAAATGCACTTTATGCACTAACGTTTTTATGGTCTTACACACTTGCGCTTGTACTTAGTAGAATATTTTTCATGCGCTCTCACATATCGCCAAAGCTTGGTCTTTGGAGAAATTCATCAGCGCTTTACTTCTTTGCATGGACTTTCTACCTCCCTAACTTTTGGTCCGCTCTAATTCACCCACTGAATCAGTACTCTAAATGGTTTTATATTGTTCAGTTTACAGGGATCACCATTCTCTTCTTTAACAATATTACTTCGCGACTCGGTGATAAACCTGTTATGCTCTACACTTCACCTGGCTTCCAGCCATCAGTAGAGCCAATCTCCTCTCTGCTGTCGCAAGCTACCTACTCGTGGATTGATCCAATTATCTGGAAAGGTTATTTCCAAAGTTTGAAATCGAATGACGTTTGGGAACTGCGTCAAGATGATCATGCCTATGCCATTCTAGATGCATACCGCAAAATTAAAACGGCAAATGGGATTGTCTTCAAAATGATTCTTTATTTTAAACGTTATCTTATAGTTTCTTTTTCCTGGGCGTTCCTGCATTCAATTGTCATTTTTGGTCCACCCTTTTTTATGAAATATCTACTTGAGTATATTGAAGACTCAACAAAACCATCTAATATTGCTTGGCTTTGCGTGTTTGGTATGCTACTCTGTGGTATGATCATTAATGTTATTTCTGGTCAATCTCTCTATATTGGCCGTAGAATTTGTATCAGAATAAGGGCTATTATAATTGGTGAAGTTTATGCCAAATCTCTGCGCAGACGGGCATCTTCGTCAAAAACAACAAAACTAGGTGGTGATGTCTCAGAAGAAACCGGGCAGACTGATTCTTCTCAATCTAGCCAAGGTGCTATAATCAATCTCATGGCTGTTGATGCTTTTAAAATTTCAGAAACTTGCGGATATCTTCATTTTTTCATTTCTGGAATTTTCACAATTCTTTTTGCTATTATATTTTTGTACAGGATTCTCGGCTGGAGTGCTTTTGCTGGAGCTTTCACTATGATTGTGCTCATGCCTATCAACTTCAAGATTTCTTACATTTTTAAGGAGTACCAGACCCAACTCATGGCAGTTACTGATGAACGGGTGAATAAGCTAAATGAGCTTTTGCAAAGCATTAGAATTGTTAAATTTTTTGCTTGGGAACCTGAATTTGCTAAAGATGTAAAAGAGGTCAGAGCTAAAGAATTGAGTATTCTCAAGAAGCGTTACCTGATGTGGTCATTTTCTGACGGCATTTGGATCATTTCACCCATGCTTATCACACTGATTTCATTTGCTACTTACACAATTGTACAAGGGAAATCTTTAACGAGTCCTGTGGCTTTCACTTCTTTAGCACTGTTTAATATCATGAGACTGCCCATGGATCAACTCGCTGCTATGTTAAACAACATATTGCAGGGCCAAGTTTCTATTGAGCGTATTGAACAGTTTTTACAAGAGCCTGAGACATCCAAGTACAGTCAGCTCGAAAACACACCTCGCAATAGCACCTCTCCTCATATTGGTTTTCAGAAAGCGACCTACTCTTGGGTTTCTACCGACACCAGCGTTGACCATAAAAGTGATTTCAAGCTTCGCGACCTTGATATAGACTTTAAAGTAGGAAAACTTAATGTGGTAATTGGTCCTACAGGTGCTGGTAAATCTTCGCTCCTTCTAGCTTTGCTTGGTGAAATGGACTTAATTTCTGGTTATGGCTTTTTACCGTCTGCCCGTGACCGTTATGACATTAGCCCTGATCCCCGTACTGGTTATGCAGAGACTACAGCTTACTGTGCGCAACAGGCATGGCTTCTTAATGACACTCTTCGCAACAACATTCTTTTTGGTAATGTATATGATCCTGTTCGTTACAATGCAGTTGTAAAAGCTTGTTCTCTTTCTCGTGATCTAGAAATTTTAGATGCTGGCGATGCAACTGAGGTAGGTGAGAAGGGTATCACTTTGTCTGGTGGTCAAAAGCAACGTATATCGCTTGCTAGAGCTGTTTATTCCAATTCTAAGCATTTGTTGTTAGATGACTGTTTGAGTGCTGTTGATTCTCACACTGCTCTTGCAATCTACGATAATTGTTTAACCGGTCCACTTTGCCATGGAAGAACTGTTGTTTTGGTTTCCCACAATGTTGCACTTACCATATCCCAAGCTAATTTTGTTGTTGTTATGAAAAATGGTAGAGTAGAAGGTCAAGGTACTCCTATTGATCTAGCTACGAAAGGTCTTCTTGGTAGTGATGAGCTTGTTACTTCTTCTGCTGCTCAAAGTACTGTAAACACTAGAGTTCAGTCATATGCTGATCTGTCTAGCGCTACAGAGAATCAGATATCAAATTCTTTTAGCCCTAACGTCAGCTTTGACGCTAGCACTGAGGATGATGAGGCAGAACAGAACCGGACTAAAACCAATGGAAAACTGATTAAAGAGGAAACTTCATCTGAGGGTAGCGTAAAACTTAGTGTTTATACAGAATACATCAAGGCCATGGGTGGACCGTTATTCTGGATACTTCTTGTTGTTGCTTACGTGGGTTCACAGATTACCAACGTTTCTCAATCTTACTGGATTAAGATCTGGACTAAACATATGGCAGAAAACACCATTTTTGACTCTATTTCTCAGTTCGCTCGCTTCCAGTTTTCAAGTTTTACAGACATTAAATCTATGGCTCCTGGCAGCGACTATTTTGTGTCTAACATTTTTAATTCTTCTACAACTATTCTAGAGTCTAATTCGACGTCTCAACACTCATCATATTATTACGTTACCATTTACTTTTGTATTGGAATCATCTACACTTTTGTCGGTATCTGCAAATCTTTCATGGCTTACCTAGGTGGTCTTAAGGCTTCTAAAGATATTTTTGATCAGATGCTTGATTCAGTGTTACAAGCAAAATTGAGATTTTTTGACTCTACTCCAATTGGCCGTATCATGAACCGCTTCTCTAAGGACATTGAATCAATTGATCAGGAACTTGCTCCATATGCAAATGGCACAATTGGAAATTTGCTTACTGCCTTAACCATTACGATCTTAATTTCTGTTATTACTCCTTCTTTTCTAATTGCTGGAGTTTTCATTTCAGCTTTATATTGGGCTATAGGTACTTTTTATTTGACATCATCTCGTGAACTCAAGCGCATCGATTCAATCTCTAAATCACCTATTTTCCAACACTTTGGAGAAACTCTTTCTGGTATTTCAACTATCAGAGCCTATGGAATCACCGATCGATTCATTGAGCAGAACCTCAGCAGAATCGACAACAATAACCGGCCATTCTATTATCTCTGGGTGGCCAACCGTTGGCTATCTTTTCGCATTGACTTTGCTGGTGCTTTTGTAGCTTTTTCTGCTGCTGCTATGGCTATGCTTAGAGTTGGAAAAATTGATTCTGGCTTGGCTGGTTTGTCACTTTCCTACGCCATTACTTTTAGTGATAATGTTATTTGGATTGTTCGACTTTACGCTATTGTTGAGATGAACATGAACTCAGTTGAACGTATTCAAGAGTACCTGGACATTGAAAAGGAGGCTCCTGCTATCATTGAGGATTATAGACCTCCTCTTAACTGGCCAGAGAAAGGCGAGATTGAAGTTGATAATCTTTCGCTTCGCTATGCACCTGAACTACCTCTTGTCATTAAGAATGCTTCATTTAAGGTAGATTCTTTTAGCAAAATTGGAATTGTGGGCAGAACTGGTGCTGGAAAGTCTACTATAATTACTGCCTTCTTCCGGTTTCTTGAGGCAGACACTGGAAGCATTAAGATTGATGGAGTCGACATTTCCAAAATTGGTTTACACGATCTACGCACTTCTCTTGCTATTATTCCTCAAGATCCTACACTGTTTGTTGGTACTATTCGAACCAATCTGGATCCTTTCAATCAATACTCTGACGAGGCTATCTTTGAGACATTGAAAAGAGTTCATCTGATTAGAGACAGTGATCAAAACAACGAGTCACAGTTACAAGAAAATAAAAACCAGTTTCGGGATTTAAACAGTCAAGTCTCTGAGGGTGGTCATAACTTGTCACAAGGCCAGCGCCAACTTATTTGCTTAGCAAGGTCGCTGCTGAAGACTCCTAAGGTCTTACTACTTGACGAGGCAACTGCCTCTATAGACTACCAAAGTGACGCGCTGATCCAATCTACTATTCGAGAGGAGTTCGCTCATACTACTATTTTGACAATTGCGCACAGACTAAAATCAATTGTTGATTACGACAAGATTCTTGTGATGGACGCGGGCAGGGTGGTTGAGTATGATCATCCTCATTTGCTATTGAGCAATAATAATAGCTTGTTTTACAGTATGTGTGAGCAATCAGGCGAGTTGGAACGGTTGCTGGATATTGCTAAAACTGCATTTGATAATAAAATTGGGGCCCGTTGTGCCTGATGTTCCTAGTTGTACAATGTAAATAAATATTTAAATGAAATGTATGGATGCTATAAAATAAAAAAAAAACCTAACAATAAAACACAAAACAAAACAACGGCACCAGAAAATATAGCATTGAATTTATTGGTTAATGCCTATGCGCTGCTCTTTGGTCTTTTTAA
The DNA here is from genome assembly GCA_013305925.1 of Geotrichum reessii. NCBI lineage: Eukaryota > Fungi > Ascomycota > Dipodascomycetes > Dipodascales > Dipodascaceae > Geotrichum > Geotrichum reessii. Next base: position 44,725 of record QVTG01000020.1, on the reverse strand, counting down.
TAGAAGGGCCTCTTGGTGGTTTGTTAAGGGTGTTGGCTTGGCTTACAGCATTCCCTGATGCTGTCTGCTCGTTTTCCTTTTGCTTACGATCGTCATAGTCAAGAACGTCCTCTGTTGTAAGCCGAATAGTAGTGAGAGGTCTTCGAAGCATTTTATAATATAAGATAACCTGTGTTTAAGTTTTGAACAGTGACGGAGAGTGTATGTCAAGTTGGTAACTGGTATCTAGATATCTAATGGCAAAGGTTTGTGAATTAATCAGCAGGGTAACAAAAATCTAAACCTACTACACAGGGTAACCCTTTCCCAGATAGTAAAAACAAAACCTCGAGCCTGGTATTTGTGTTGTTTAAACGTTTTGAATGGGCATTTGATTTTCCTTTTTTGCCTCTTTTTTTTTTTTTTTTTTTTCTTCTTCATTTAGACCAGAGCAGGTACGCCGTTTTTCTTTGCTACCCCGCGGCACGACTATTTATACGCTTAAATCTCTAGAAATCACCATGTCGGATTCTTCTAGCGTAGCTGATGACAATCAGCCTACAAATTACAACACAGATACATGTCGTATCTGTAGATCAGAAGGAACTCCTGAAGAGCCGTTATATCATCCTTGTAAATGTAGCGGAAGTATAAAATATATTCACCAGGACTGTCTAATGGAATGGTTGGAGAGATCACAGAACTCGCCAGTGTGTGAACTTTGTAAGACACCTTTTCAATTTCGCAAAGTCTACGCGCATGAAATGCCCACCATAATTCCGTTCAAAACATATTTCACTCAGCTGTTTGCTAAAAGCTTTGAGTCTTCAAAACATTTTTTATTGAACAAAGTACTACAACCAAAATATATCAATATTTTTTTTATCGCATCTGTGTGTAGTTTGCTGGTACCGCTTCTAGTGCGGGAAAAACTATGGATGTTTATGGTAGTGCTCGACAATATATTTGTTGTCAACAGGCGGTCGGCGGCCAATCCAATGACCATAGATTCGGTACACAGCTCATTCCTGCCAAAATTTCTGCTCAAAATTTTGACCAAGGGTCTCGACAAGGCTACTGGCAGACAGCAGTGGTTTTGTATATATAGGGTACATCTTTTCGAAGGCATTGGCATTCTTATCGGTTACTTGTTAATGCTTTTGGCTGTTAATTTTGTACGAATGTGGCTTGTACCTGAGGAGCTTGAGCAGGAGGAGGAAATGGAAGAACGCCAGCGCCAGAGGTTGCTAGAAATTCAACAAGCTGATGAACGACGACGTCGGATTGTGGAAAATAGAAATCGCCTACTTGCGCAAAATATGGACGCTCCTGAAGAGCTACGCCGACGCATCATTGCCGCAGACCTTATAGAACAACTTTTAGCCAACCAACCACAAGACGGTGAGCCTTTGAATCAAGAACTTCTTAACCTCAATTTAGAACAGATTGCTCAAGCTGCCAGACAACGACAATGGGAAAACCAACAAGATCCTAATGATGAACAAGGCGGCCCCTTTGAAAGTACACTTTTTGGCATTCTTTCAATGGTTCTTTTAATATTTCATGAAATTTTTATTTTGGTTCCGTTTTTCATGACGCGTATTCACTTGTTAATCGTTGGAGTTGCCGTTACTTGGCTTTCTCACGTTGTTCTTCATATTGGCTACATTCTGGATGACTTGATACTACTGACAATTGACAAAGTTTTCAAGACACAATTAATTTCTCAACACGAATTTTCGGAGATTTTCAACAGAACTGCAAACTTCACTTACACTAAGCTTGTCATTGACTATGTTCGATCCAGCCAACCTAAATCACTCGCTAGTGCCACTGCTTATGTTATCATTGGCACCGTAATTACTTGTTTATACGTCCGTGCCTACATTGAGTCTTCTTTTCGATTCACCAAGAGATCCATTGAAAAAAAGGATGAAGCAGGTGAGAACTGTGGTGAGATGGAAGAAGCCATAATAAATGTTTTGAAACAAGTCGGTGACATCCTGAAAATCATTTCTATTACTGGCATTGAACTCATCGCATTTCCTATTTTTTGCGGTTTTCTGATGAAGCTTTCTCTTGTGCCTATAACCTCTACGTTAGGCTTTTATGATACTGTAATGTCTCTTGTTGCAAACCCATTTACTCATAGTTCGTTTTTTTGGTTTTCTGGCACTTTTTACATGTATTTGATGGCCCAGTTTGTGACGATGTGCCGTACAATTATGAGACCTGGTGTGTTTTACTTTGTTAGAAACCCACAAGACCCTAATTTTAATGTGATCTTAGAGATCACTAGCAAACCATTTTTTTCGCAAATCAAAAAAATTGCATTATCAGGTATCATGTACTCTATAACCATATGTCTCTGTGTCGGAGGAGTTGTTTGGTACTTGCGATATGGTTTGGAAGTGTCTTACCTTCCTTTTACAAACCTTCCTAACCCCTACTTGTTTGAGTCACGAAAAAACATTTACGAGTCTGTTTTATTAATTTTATTCGTTAAAGCGTTTTTTAACGATTTTGATCCATCTGACGCCATCAATAAGCTTTGGGTTGGTGTATTTAAGCGTGCATGCTACCGTCTCAGACTTTCACATTTTATTCTTGGAAAACCTAATTCTTCTGAAGAGCGCGTTGTTAAGTACAATGGCTTTTGGGCCTGGTTCAATGAGGTTCAACCTGTTAATAACAAACCAGTTTCTTCAGAAGAAGCTGCAAAAATAGACACAGACTCTGCGGTTTACGTAGAGGATGGGTTTTATGTACGAGCTCCTTCTAACGACCGTGTAGACAACAAGATCAAGCTCAACCTGTTCATCCCTGTCTCAAAAGAGAATGAAAGACTCGATGGCAAGACTGACGGACCTAGAGACATTACTGACTACACGATTGTTTACAGACCTTCTCACTTTTGGTGGAGAGTATCTGCGCTGCTTTTGACTATTTGGGTTGTTGGCGGTAGTATTGTATTTTCTGTTACTGGTTTGCCTGTGATTGTTGGCCAGTTCATTTTGACAATGATGAAAAACACCCCTGAAGAGCTTAAGACTAACATCTTTAGAAGCTACCTTTACGGTTTTGTACCTGTAATGCTTTTTCTAGTTTATCTTAACAAAGCCCAAGACTTAAAAAATTGGATTCGAAACACTGGAATTTACGTTCAACAGGCTAAACAGACTAATCAGTTTAACAAACTGGTTGCTGGTGTTGCAAAGCTTTTTTTATTTGCCATCACTTTCTTTGGTGTTCTTCCCATGCTGGCTTCGTTTACCTGGTATGTTGTTTTCATCAAAGCTAACAATGTTGACTGGACTGCGTTTTTTGGCAGTGATGTTATAGAGAAAAACATTTTTCGCGCTATTATCTACTCATCACTATTAGCTACTATGCTCAAGGGTCAAGTGATGTTTATAGGAACAACTGTTAGTCAGATGGGACAGGCTTTAATAGCTGAGCATGGGTATCTTGATATTGACACTCAGGTTGCCTTGCGAATGGCTGGGATTCCTACTGCTGGGCTGTTCTTGGCGCACGTTATATTCATTACTGCACAAAATTCTTTTAAGCTGCTTGCTTCTGTTGGTGGGAAGGGTTCATTAATTGCCGACTACATCTACAACCATTTCTACCGATTTGTTGTTGCCATTTTAGTTTTGGTTCTGGCAGTCAAACTATTACTGAATGTGTGGACGAAGTGGCAGGGCAAGGTTAGAGATGACCTATACTTGGTAAATCGTGAGTTGGCAAATATGGAACGCTAATGATAGCTTTGGCTTGATAAACCCAACTTGTCATTTGTAAATAGCATGAATTTGATATTCAACACTTGGATGTTTTATTTTATTTTTCACCTTTCTTACCATTTACCAGCCAGAGAGAAAATTCAGTACTTTCCTGATGCGGAATTTTGTAAACAATTAGCCGTACACCATCATCGTGAAATTCACGTGCTATATGTTGTAGCAACAACCCTAACCCATTTCTTCTTTTTAAAAAATTATTTGTTTTGTTTTCAAACCTCCATAACAACAGTTCATGAGATGGGTATTTTAGTCATGAATATAGATATCCTATAAATTTTTTTTTTTTTTAATTTCTTAAATTCTTTTTTTTTTCACAAAAAAAAAAAATACAACAACCATAACCAGGAAGAAGAACATTAAACACCAAAAATAAAAAAAGAAAATATATCAAAAAAAAAAAAAATAAAAATTTTTTTTTTTTTTTTTCTTTTTATTTTTAATTTTTTTTTTTTTAAATCTATTTTTTATTTTTATTTTTATTTTTTTGGCATTGGGTCGGAACTCCGCTCCTTGAACTTTTTCTTAGTTTTAATTAATAACAAATCTCTTGATTCAGCAGCGATAGTACTTGTTGTACTTATTGTCGCTTGTTAATTTTCGAAAAAATCCCGGAAATTTCATTGATCGAGTTTTTACTTTATACCGACGCGTTTTTTCACTTGGCGACTCGCGACGGATTTATTTTCACAAAAGACTCATGGTGACAGTGTAGCTCACCAGTCAATAGTACATCTTTGCATAACTATCGCGCTCTGCGCACGTCTACTTATCTACGCAGCGACAGACGAGAAACAGTCTTCATGACCGGCCTCGCTATGGTCATGGCCCCTATAACACTACCCACTATTACCTCCAACTCTGCATCAGCGGCGGCTGCCAACAAGAAAAAGCGGAACGCGACACGCCCGCTCTCAGCATCGTTCACGTTAACTGCAAACTCAACTGCGACGAAAAAACTTCCTCTACCAGTCAGGTCTGCGTCAGTAGCTACAGAAACGTCAGCATCAACAGTGCGAACAAACATAAAGCGTCAAAATAGGGCTGTACCTGTAGATGATGATGATACAGAACGAGATGATACTCAAAATGATGTTGAAGAAGAAGATGGATTTTTATTCAGACGGAAAGGCTCAGTGTCAAAATCTGCGCCGGTGCCCAAGAAAAAGACTATGCGAGTCAGGCGAATGTCTACAATTGATTCCTCACCGCTACAATCAATGCCATCACAACAAAAATCAGAAGAAAACTCACATCAGCGGACAACTAAGCGGAAAGCAACAGTTAAGTCGTCAGCTCGGAAGAAAACTAAATCAGTGAAGCCAACAGATTTTAATTTCAACGGTATTGCTGATATTCCAATGTCTAACGGTAGTAGCTACCATGAAGACGCAACTCACAAACAACGTACGCCTATTCCAAAGCATACTGGTAAGCGAAACAACACGTCCTTTAAACATCCTCTTGTAGTAATTGACGAAGCAGACTCTGCTGCGACGAATGGCCATTACGACCACCGAAATCTCACTCCTTCGCCGACGCCTAAATCCCAGAGCCGGTCACAGCAAATCATGCTACCGTTGTCAGACACGCCGATAATTAAAAAGAACAAGGAGATGCGAAAGCAAAAATCTGGGGTTCGGCGGAGTAGTCTGGGCAACCGGGGAAAACGAGCCAGTTCTATTGGGAATGGATTGGTTGCGGTGCCTCACCCGGCAGTGAGCCCACAGGAGTTTTATAAACATCTTGACAGCGACCTGTCTGAACCGCATCGCATGCGACAGCTTTTGATCTGGTCTTTGAAACGTGTCATGGAGAAACAGAAGCCGACATTCGAACAAATAAAGCTGGATCCCACAATGAGTGTTGAAGATAAAACCGCGATAAACGTTGTCCGATTTATTCAGGAGGAAATTGTTCGAGATTTGATTGAAATGCGGATTGATTCCAGCTGGTGGAATCGACCTGAAAACAGAGACTTTACTGAAACAGTTAAGAAGCCTAACGTACAGAATGTCACTAATCTTAATAACCACAAAGCTTTCGAAAAACGCTACAAAGATTTGCTCGAGGAAAAGGAGCAGTGGGAAGCTCGACTTAAGGAGGTTGAAAAGCTGTCTAACGAATTGATGTCTTCCAACTTCAAGTTGTCACCAGCTGATAAAGAGAAGGCAGTGTACAAACAGTATCCATTTTTGGAAAAGCTAAATGACCCAAGTTCAAGCAGTAAATTGCTACTGCAACGTTTAGAGAATGGTCTGGATGAGCTAGAGCGTGAGGTCGATAAATTGGACGACTTTGTGCATTTGACTAAATCTATTTCCCGTGCCACACCAATTTTTTCAAACAAAAAAATGGACATCCTTTCAGAGCAGGCTGTTGCAGCGCATAACAATGTCAGTAGTCTCGAAAAGAGTACTCTGTACAAGGTAGTAGAGAAATCAAAGATAATAAATGGCAAAGATTTCAATCCGCAAGTGTTATCGAGCAATGACAACAATGTGAAAAATGAAAGAATATCCCTTCGTGATATTTTAAGAACGATTACGAAACTAGAAAGCAATTTGTCATAGTTGTTGAAAAAAGATGTGTGACCAGATTTCTACTATTCTTTTTCTCTTACTTAAGTGTTTAAAAACTTAATTCATTCTTTCATCTTCATACATTATTTAAAAACTAAGTATTTGCTTTCACATATAGTAATAATATTGTTTGCTCTAGTGTGTATGCATGCAGAATGAGCGTCAATTATATTTTTTTTTTATTTAATAGTTTTTTTTTTTTTGCACTATAGGCGATTCTGTGATTTAAAATTACCCTCCTTTTAGAGTGACCTGTATCATGTGCTCCTCAAAAAAAAAAAAAGTTGGTCAGTGCCACCATTTGCACACACTTAAAATAAATACTAAAAAAAAAAAAAAAAACCAAAACGCTGCCAAAAAATCTATGACCAAAAGAAAATAGGCAATCTTTTTTTTTTTCCTCTTTTTTTCTTTCAACGACAACCAACAAGCACCAATGTCATTTTTCGGTCTTGACACAGTTGTCTCAAAGGACACTAAGCCTGAGGAATATGATTTCTCAGAAACTTATGATGACTTAGCTACTAAGCTTGTCGAAGACAATGATGATCTTAATGACGAAACTTTTGGTGACTTTTCTGTTGCTAAGGACTTTGATTTCGCTGGTCAGACCGCTCGCGTTGCGGATACCCTTGACGAAGAGCAATATGTGTTTGCTAGATCTCACAAACTTCCTCCTCCTACTTCTTACACCAACCAGATCCCTTCGGGCTCGGGCAGTGCAGCGGGTTCCAATCCCATTTCCCGTAACTTCCAACCTATTCCGTCGCTCTGGGGTTCATCTGACCAACAGCAGCAGCAACAATCTCAGCAAGAGCAAAAGCCTAAGATGCTTTCTCTTGAAGAAATTGAAGCACAAATGATGGCAAAGAACCAGGCGCCTATGTACAACCAGTTTGGCTACCCTCAGCAACAACAGCAGCAGTTTCCAAACAACTATCCGCCTCCTAACCAGTTTAACATTCATCCACAGGGATTCCCTCAGGATCCGGCTTTAATTTCTGCTGGTCCCATGCACCAACAATTCCCTCCAAATCAGCAATTTATGAACCAATTTCCTTCTCACTTTCAACAGCTCCCCGGCCAGAACCAGAACATTTTATTTCAGCAACAACAGCAACCACAGCTGCCGCAAGATCAACAGCAGCAACAACCTCCACAAGATGCAACTGCTCCGTACAAGTTGGCTAATGAACGTGCAAATCCTGTTCCTTCGCTTACCGAGGTTATTCATGATGACATGGCCCAGAACAACGCTGATAATGACCGATTACTGAAGAAAAGCCAGAAGATTGCCCAAATTGTCAAGTACAACAATCTCATGTCATCTTGGGACAAGAACTTTATTACCAGAATTCAACTTCAGCAGATGATTACTGATGACCCATACAACGAGGACTTTTACTACCAGGTTCACACTGCCATCCAAGCCAGAAACAACCCCCAACAACCACTCAACTCATTTGCTCGTACATATCTTTTCCAGCGTGGCCAGCGTAATGGAATGTTTAGAAAGTATGATAATCCTTTGCAGCGCATGCAGCAGCAAGTTCAACAGGCAATTGCCAATGCGAAGGAACATCCCAAAAAGGAGCAGATTACGCTTGAAGGTGCATTGGGCAAGATTTCTCTTGGTAGTGGCAAGAGGCCCCGTCAGACTTTGACGCTGAAAAAGTTGGACGGCGATTCTAAAGAGGCTGGTACTACTGTCCGTGCCTACGATCTTCGAAGCTTGCTTAAGCTAATTGAGGCCATTTATGCCACGTTGCTCGAGATTGAGAGCCTTGAAAGATCTAGGCCTCAACCTCCAGCTGAGGGCCAGTCAGATGAGGGTGCGTTTGATGAATGGCAAACTAAGCTTACTGTTCAAGTCGACAAGCTCTGGGACGAGTTGCAGGTTGTCACTAACAACGATCCTGACTCGAAGGAAGTTCATCCTTTCATTGCCATTCTCAGCCATGACAAGGGTAAAAAGTTGATTCCTAGAATTTTCCGTCACATTTCGCAAAAACAACACTTGACAATTCTTACTAGAGTCATTGCCCACATTGACACTCTAGATGTTGTCAAGGGCGGTGCGTACGTTGATGGCCAGGACCTCAAGCCTAGAATCAAGGAGTCTATTGAATTGTTTTCGCAGACTGTTCTTCCTCCGCTTGTGCACTTAATTTCTGAGTCGCCGTTTGATGTTGTTATTGGCTTGCTTGATATTCTGATCAACTCCAATGATGCTGTTTTAGTTGGTTCTACCAAGGTGGGCCTTGCGTTTTTGACGGTTTTGATTTCGAGAGCTGAGCTAATCTCTCAGCAGGACGAAGTCTCCCAGGAGGAGTTGGAAAACTGGCAGAATACCTTCAACAACTTGTTTGTGAAGCTGCAGGGCCATTTGTCAGGCATTTTTCCACCACGCAATGTTGATGATTCATACGTGTGGCACTTTTTGGCGTCTCTTGCTCTTGCTGCTAAGCTGGAGCACCAGAGAGTAATTGTTGACGAGGTTCGCGAGCGCATTTTTGGCACTATGGCGGAAGCCAAGGCGTTGCCATACGAGCTAGGTCTGCAGAAGATCTCAAACTTGAACTTGTTCCTGAACGTTATGGGACTGAATGCTACTACAACTGAGATTGGCGAACTGAACCCATGAATATAACGACCCATGAGATTTTTTTGTTAATGTAATGTTTGTATGCTGGTGTTTCTTTGGTAGCATATTTTTTTTTGACTTTTGGTTTTTTTCAATTGATTTTTTTTTTCTTTTTCAGAATCGTTAATATATGATATTTTATTCATGAAGCTGGTTTCTATCATTGTGATTAATTAGATCCCGGAGGGGTTTGTGATCCTCTGCGTATATTACAGACTGATCGACGTATTTTCAGAACGGTGATTTTTTTTTTTTTTTTTGTAAAAAAAGCCTTTACTCAAAATTGTTACACACAAAACTATTAAGCCAATAGATGATTTATTGTGAAACGTTTGATTGGTTCGTTTCTTTCAAAAAAAAAAGTTTTTTTTTTCCCTAATCATCTCCCAGCCTTCCAATTATCATAATCTTTTTCTTTTCTTCTTTCTTTTTCTTGTCTTTTTTTTTATCATATTTATTTTTAATCGTCAGAATTTTTTCATATACAAATCATCACAATGTTCAGAACTACCGCTGCTAGATCGTTAGCCCGCATTGCCGGTGCGTCCCTCAGAAGAACCATTGTCAGCAGAGCTTCGCAAGCATCATACAGATCAAGCATCCCTTCAATTTTGTCAGCATCACAATCACAGAGACTTGTTCTGTCACAACAGCAAACACAGGTCCGTTCTTACTCAGCTGGTCCTGCGCCATTAACAAACGCCTTTGTTTTGGAGAGAATCACTGCTCTTTTGAGCAATTACGACAAGGTAAGATATAACAATTAATTAATACTTGTTTTTATTATTATTATCGACAAATGTAGAAAAAAAAAGGAGGATAAAGACGACCGAGATCATCTTTGACGCGCTTTGAAGTGATGAAATAAAAAACAATTATATTCACACTGAAAATTTTGAAAAAATTTACATGTAACTAGTTGTTTAACCCTATCTGACACCGATATCAAGCCGTCAAATTTGTTTAAAAGATGATCCATGTTTTTTTTCAGTAGAAAAGCAATAGACTATCCGTTCTTCTTTTTTCTTTTTTTTTTTTTTTTTTATAAAAACGATTCCATTGACGTCAAAATCTAACATATTTTTTTTAGGTTCCCGAGAACTTTGATCTTAAACCCGAGACCTCTTTCACCACTGATCTTGGTTTGGACAGTCTTGACGTTGTTGAGGTCATTCTTGCCGTTGAGGAGGAGTTCAGCATTGAGATCCCCGACCATGAAGCTGATGAGCTCAAGACCATTGGCCAGACTGTTGAGTACATTCTGAAGCAGCCTGATGCTTTGTAAATAGAGTCATAAAAAACAATTTAATCTATATTGAAGTTAATATCTCATCCAAAATCTGGAGAAACCTGTACATTCTATCAAACTAAAACAATTTTAGGCATACTATTTTTTTTATTTTACGGAAAATGGAGTAAAGTGCTTCAAAGCCTAATCAATAAAATATTTCTCGGTTGCATTGAAATTCTCTATCCGATATTCTGTTTAACGCCCTGGACAAGTAAAACTTTTTTTTTTTTTTGCCTGCAAGCTTGGTGTGAAGATATCCATAATAGCTGCAAAATAATTATGTGGCGGTTTGAGTATTTCTCTGGCCATGTTTAGCACATTCTGAATCTGTTGTGACTTCTTCCTTCCCTCTCCCCGAGTAAGCATATTTTCTAGGAATATTTATATGGCGTTGTAGTTTTTTTGTTTGTTTTTCGCCGGTCCACTTTGTAAACTTGCATTCATCAAAACCAGATTTTTTCTTTTTTTTCGAATTCAACGTTTGCAACTTTTTACTCTTTCTTGCTATTTTGTATCTATTCCAAAGCATCTGATTTCCGGTTTTTGTGTCCTTTTTTTTATTTTTTTATTTTTTTTAATTCTGTAACTTATCATATTAATGACGGTGTCTATGAAATTTCAAGATATTAGAAGAGTTTTCCTACTTTTTACAATAACCCCCCCTTCCATCAATCTCTAAGTACAACAAAAATGTTTTGTTGATTCCCGGATCAAAATCCAAATGACCTTGTTTTTGTGATAGCCCAATTTGTATTTATTCAATGTTTTTTTTTTTTGCGAATGCAAATGTAGAAATGTCCATATCGTTTTCTGACTGATCAAGTATCGTAGTCTTGATTCTACATATATATATGTGATACATGTAGTGAGACTACTGTGGGATTACTAACTATTTAATCATATATTATTAATCAAATTATGGGAGTACATTTTGTATGAATCTTTATACTTTGTTATAGTATTATGATCATTCTAAATCGATGATACCAAAAAAAAAAAAAAAGAAAAAAAAATAAACCCGTTAAGATAATAATCTCATAATATACAAATATTTTCATTCTAACTTGATATATAAGAATTATTACAAATATCATTCACAAAAAAAACAACAACAACAACAACAACAAGACATCCCAGACAATAAACAGATCTTTTATCTTACAAGAAATCTCTAGAAGGGGTCTAGTTTCCATGACCCAAAGCCCGAGACTGACGTATTAAGAAAAAAAAGTTGTTTGTTTGACAAGGTTTGGTTTTTTGACTGAATCACCATTGTTAGATTATTGTGGCAAATTCTTAAGATCAACAATACTGGAAAGGTGGGCTTATTTAGTGTTTTTTTTTTTGTTTTTTTTTAAAAAAAAAAAAACTCCCCGAGAAATAATTTGTTCCAGACCTTTTACATCCTAAAAAATAATTAAAAACATATATTTCATTGGTTCCTAGAACATGCATGTTGATTGTTATTCGTATATACATATTCTTTTTTTATAATTATTTTTCAAAAAAAAAAAAAAAAAAATCATTTTTTCTCCATGAAAAATCACTTTAACATTCATTGTCCTTCACTTTTTATTATTTTATTTTGGAAAAAAAAAAACCAACAGACATCAGATGTTTACATAAACAAACACTAGTCAAAAAACCATCTTTAGCTGTTTCCAATTCTTGACAACTTCGGTTCTTCTCTCAGCCTTGCAAGTGATAGAGTCCCAACTTGTGTGGTGGTGGTGGGGGGATTTTATTTGTTTTTGTGTTTTGACTCACCTCGGATCTTTTTCAGTCAGTATATAAACCACCGTCTTATATATAAATAGAAGGAATTCTCACTGCTCATGCCGATCGTTGACTGTTGGTCTCACTTTCTTCGATATCAGCTTTAAAAATTTCTCATTGGTGAGAACTTTATACCACGTGACCTTAGTGATAATGCTGAGTGACGTAGTACGAATGTTTAAATAAAAGTAATCACTGAGGTTAATTGCCCATTATAGTAATGATAAAATAAGTTTTTTCGGAATTACCCAAACAAGTACTAACCGAGGCAAAAACTTTTTTATTTTTTTTTTTCACCAGAAATCCGGGGAAGAAAGGAGGGGTGGGAGGAAACTGCAAAAACAGTATAAAGAGATATCAAACCAAAACTCTCAATTTTTTTTTTTTTTTTTTCAAACAAAATAACTTTCGGCTAAAATTTCAAAACATGGCATATATACAAAAAACAACAAAAACAGACAAATACGTATATAAGGATTCCCCCGCAATGTTCATAGATGTCGGTGGCTTCACGGTGACTGTTGTTTGTTGATAAACACGTCGAGTCCCTGTTTAAAATTTTTTTTTTTTTTTTTTTAAAACCAAATTCCTTTTTTTTTTTTTTTGAGAGACCGGCAAAGCCTGCCGGGGGGACTCTCTGTGTATTTTTTTTTAATTATCACTATTTTCAACTTGTTTTTTTATTTTATTTTATTTATCACTAATTGTTTGAATCACCATTATCAATGCCATCGGTCTTCATGCTACTCCTGCTTGAGCATGGCCTCTATAACCATCAACCTCCTTTTCATATTGTATTAGATTTGTTTTTTAATAAGAGAATAAGCCATATGCTTTGTAAAAAATAAAAAAGTAACGACGCTTGTTAAATGTGCCGACCTGGTTCCGTTTCCGGTCGTAACTCTGTAGATTAACAATAAAACCCGCTTTTTTTTTTTTTTCAATTTCAATTGACGTATCTTTTTTTTTTCTCCGCTTTTTTCATTTTATTTTTATTTTTTTTTATTCGCTCTATACGCTTTATCAAAGTTATAAATACCTACCAACATCGCCAGTCTTGATTTCGTTAACATTCTAAGCCCCTTGTTCGTTGCAGCCTCTGATAAAAAAAAAACACCACCCTTCGAAATGTCGCTCACAAAAAAGATTGATCCTCACACAATCCACGTCTCGCCTTGGAACGTTGATTTCAGCGTTATTAATACCGGTAACTTGGCCTCATTTGTTCTTGAGTCGCCCGGCGTCAGCGGTAATCTTAACAAAAAGCTGCTGATCGACGCTCTCTCGCCAGAGTCTAAATACCTCACAGGCGCCGATATAATTCAGCAAACTCAGCGACTCTCGTACTTGCTTAAGACCAAGTACGGTATCCGTGAAAATGATGTTGTCTGCTTGTGGCTATACAACTCCATCTACTTGCCCATACTGCACTATGCCGTTCTAGGTCTTGGCGCCGTCGTGTCCCCCGCCAATGTTACTTATCTGCCTAACGAGCTAAACCATCAGCTCCATGTCAGTCGCTCCAAGATTATCATCACCGAGGCTCCTCTTGTTGCCAAGGCCAAGGAGGCAACCAGTCTCTCTTCTACCGACGTTACTCACATTACCACCTACGACGAAATCCTCGAAGGCCTTGCTACCACCACCACCCTGCAACCACCAGTGTATATTTCTCCAGAGCAGGCCAAGTCCAAGCATGCATACTACTGTTTTAGTTCCGGTACCAGCGGTGCCGCCAAGGGCGTTATCACCACTCACTACAACATGGCCTCCAACGTGGTCCAGACAAAGGTGGCTTCTGACTCAGTATATCCCAAAGATGACGTTTTTGGTGCTGTGTTGCCTATGTCCCACATCTTTGGTCTGCAGACGTTTGTCTACTCAACCCCCTACTCGGGTCTTTCTACCGTAGTGTTCCGACAGTTTAACTTTGAGCTGGTTCTGCAGAAAACGGTCGAGCTTAACATTAGCTTTTTCCACATTGTCCCGCCGATTGCAGTGCTTTTCGCCAAGTCACCGTTGATTGATCAGTACCCTGCTGTGAAGAATCAAATCAAGCATTTCATCTGTGGTGCAGCACCTCTGAGCAAGTCTCTTGCCAATGCCGTCAGCTCTCGTATTGGTTGCCGCATTCATCAGGCGTACGGTCTCACTGAAACTTCGCCTGTCACGCACTTTTTCAGCTACAACATTGATGCTTATGATCTTTCCGGTGTTGGCTGGCTTGTCCCCGGTGTTGAGGCCCGTCTTGTTGACGAAGATGGTCAGCATGTGCATACTTATGACACTCCCGGTGAGCTGCTTATGCGTGGTCCTAACATTATGAAGGGCTACCTGCGAAATTCAGAGGCCACCAAGGCTGCATTTGCAGACGATTCTCTTGAGTGGTTCAAGACTGGCGACGTGGCAGTGATCACACCCGATGGTCAGTACAAGATTGTGGATCGTTTCAAGGAGTTGATCAAGTCTAAGGGCCACCAGGTCGCGCCAGCTGAGCTTGAGGCTCTTTTACTGACTCACCCCAATGTGGCTGATGCCGCTGTCACTGGTTTCCATGTTCCTGATGAGGGAACCGAGCTGCCCCGAGCATTCATTGTACTCAGGGCTGGCACTGGCACTGGTCAGGCTGCTGAAGATGCAATTACGATCAAAGCGTGGTTCGACGGTCGTGTGGCGCGTCACAAGAAGCTTTGGGGTGGCATCGTCGTCTTGCAGGAGGTTCCCAAGAGTCCCTCGGGTAAAATCCTGCGTCGCCTTTTGCGTGATCGCAAGGATGACATTGCTCACGGCTACACTGTGAAGTCTAAGCTGTAAGGAAAAAGGTGTATCAAAAAAAGAAGGGTGGGGTTTAATGGTATCAAAGACATTGACGAATAAAATAATGTAGAATATTGTATTTAAAAAAAAAAAAAGAAAATTGTGCTGTTTACAAGAACACGAAAATGTGGTTTAATACATACAAAGAACATGAGATTTCAGGTTCAATAAGTAGGGTTTTTAATACTTTAATCAGTTTATTGTTTTTAGAAGCTAATTATGAGTTATATTAAAAGATATCAAGTAAACACCAAAGAAAAAAAAAAAAGACATAAACAGTTTAAAAACGATTTACCGAGTGAATTTTTTTTTATTTGATCCAAAATAATAGGATTCAAACCTCTACACGCCTAACCTTTTGTGAGGAATAACAGTATAGATTGGATCCGCTACCCATACTGTTATGTAAAAATCGTAGTAAAAAAAAACAAAAAGAGATAGCGCCATTGAAACGACTGAAATAGAAATGATTGAGGTGCGGTCACTGCTATGTAATCTATTCTTGTTGTATTTAACTTAGTCTTCTTCTTTATATAGTTTACAATCAGATACAAGAACAATAAACTGATTGTAATAATAAGGCTAATTATATAGGTTTTCTGAGACCCTGGATAAAACAACAAAATTTAAATAGACGTTTAGCAAGTGATTTAACTTATGAAGCTGGGTGTGTGTGTGTGTGTGTGTGTGTGTGATTGTAACCAGAGTTGTTCTGACGAGCTCTTTCTGCTATTGACTACAATTGTTTATTTATCGCTGATGTTTGGTATTAAAATGTATCCATTGTTTGGAAATCCGATGGAATTCCTTTGATAGATTTATCTTTGTTAATAGTTGGTAAAAGGTCAATGACAGTCCCTCTCCAAAAAAAAAAAAAAAAAAAAAAAACATTATTGTATATACAGGAAATGCCAGTATGTTACAAGATAATGAGTTCACAATCCCAATTATATATATTTGTTGTCATCAATTTTTTGTTTTTAAATGTATTATAACAATAGATTTTGATTTTGAAAAAAAAAAAAAAAAACAACATCTTTTTAACAACTACAAAGCATGGATTTTGTATCAAAATTTTGAAAACATAATTTTATGGTTTTTTTTTTTTTTTTTCCTTTGATAATCTTTCAAAAAAATTAAGTAAATAATTTTAAATTATTTAAAATATTGATTTTAAAAAGACAATGAACTTGACCTCATGTAATGCTTATAGTGGTCTGCAAGATAGTTTTCCAGCACGTTTTCTTAATTAATGTATGAAACAAATGTTTGCGTGGTCAGAAATACCCATCCGACTGCGATAACTGATATCCGCAAAAAAGATAAAGAAAAAAAAAGGACAAAAATAGATTTTTTTTTTTTTTCATTAATGATATGTACCATATTCTCATGTAATAATAAAAAAAATACTTTAACACTAGACTTTTTTTTTTTTTCTTAAATTATTCTAACTGATCAAAGCAACAAATTCATGATTAACAACCAATTGAAACAAAGAAAATCACGTTATGATCACAGCCCATGTACAGCTGTAACAGTACAAGGTTTCAGGCTTTGCATATTTCGCTTACTATGCACTATACTGAAGTCTACAACAGTCACCATTTCAGTAATTGTTACATGAAAATTTTTTTTTTTCATGCTCGACTACTATTGATTGAATACAAAAACAGTAGGTCATAACGTCAATTTAAGGGTTTTAAAGCTTTTGAAATCTGTCCAAAAGATTACCAGTCCAGTTTTCATGTTGTTTTGGGGAAAAAAAAAAAAAAAAAAAAAAACTTTCAATCAATCATACCGAAAACTTTTAGATAATATTCAAAATACCAGCTTCTAAAGAATTGGGTTATATATAAATCAAAATTAGCGTCCAAATTAATGGAAAAAAAAAAAACTACCAAACATATAGACAACTCAAACATCAAACGCTAAAACTAAGGACAATTGAAAATAATCTAATCATAGTTTTTTGAAATTTATTTTTGATATCTAGATATATCTCTAGGCGGTTTTGGTTTGGTAAACTAAAGTTTAATTTTTTTTTATGCGTTTGTAATTTGCTTGGTTTTTATTAGATTTTGAATTTGCATATGAAAAATTTTAAATTTCAAACCCCATTTTATCACAGCGAAAAAAAAAAACTAGAGATCTATATAAATCTACAACTTTTAACAAAGCCTTTATTTTCATGTTAGAAATAACTTTGGCCATGTATTCTATTAGTTAAGAGACAAGCTACGTGCGGTTATGAAAAAGAAAAAAAAATAATAATCAGACTGATACAAATTAATGTGTGTCTGTCTCAAAAGATGAAAAACTTTTTTTCAATCTGCAGATTTGTATCTTAGCCATGAACAAAAAGTTATAGAAAGGAGTTTTAAATATCTTGATCAAAAGTTTTATTAGATATTCAAGAACACTAGTAAAAAAACCAAAAACCAAAAAAAAAAACACTGGTTTGACACGATTAAGAATAGGATTTCTAATATAATATTTAAAATATCAAAATAAGACATCCAGATTTACAACAACTGTCAAATTACTTTAGAAAAGCTTTTGCAAAACTAAATGCAAGTAATTTTTTGCAAAAAATAACGCAATTATTTAAGATCAAAGTAACTAACATAATCAAAGATTCAGCGTGTCTCCATTTCTTCTGAGTTCAAAGCACATTAGATTTTCATTTGAAAAATTTTGCCAACTTTTCTACAAATCTTGTTTTTGACTATAACTTATATCTTTGTTTTTGTAGAATATATGTTTGGACGACATTTTCTTGACGCGAATTTTTAGAAGTCCAGTATTGATTTCATGAACAAAATGTGAAATAGTTTTTTCAAAGTAATATATTTTTAATTTCATTCTATAAATACTATATGCATTCTAAACCTTTACAAATTTTTATTAAACATTAAAACTTGAAAATGGTATAATTATGACATTCAATTATATTACTATAATATCTTTTCACTATTCAAAACATTTTATAAATGTATTTTTATTAATAAAAATTTGCAAGAGTTTTTTTTTTTTTCATGTACTTGGATTCATAGTGTTGGTTGATTTAAACCAAAGTAATGTCAAATTAAATATATTCAAGCTTTAGTCAAAAAAAATTTGAGTACAGTACACTGTGTTTTATTTTCTTGGTTCGGTAAACTTGGAAAAATTAAAACATGAACAATATTTTTTTTATAATGTAGCATTCAACAGTTTATTTATGTTTTTATTTGCTAAAATAGATTTTCAAAAAAAAAAGTATTCTAGTTTGAATTACCTGTTTAAATAGTTTATTTGAGTTATTATTTCATAGAAGATGAATACAAAAACAAGTGTTAAAAGAAAAACTACTTTTTTTTTTTTTTTTTTTTTTTTTTTTTTACAAGAGACAGTGATTGGTCTGAAAGAGTTATACGTATGATAAAAGTGTGAAAAAAGTATGCAGTCAAAATAATAATTTCCGTTTAGTCAGTATAAAGTATTCAAACGATTTTTTGAAAAATAAATTGGTTAAAAAAGAAACTTTGAACCAAATTATTTGAAAATTTGATTTTTTTTGATTTAAGTGTATTAAATCAAGTCTGGAATTAGATGTTTTTGAATATTGATAAGGAAAATAAAAGTATTATTATACATAATCAGTGCTTGTATGTAAATCTTTTCCAGAATTAAAGACACAACTTTTTTTTGATTATCACTCCAATGAGATTTATTGAGTAAACAGCAATTTAATACTATAAGTTAAAAAAAAAAGTTGATCTTTGATAACCATTTTTTTATTTCCCTGTTTTTCCTCTTCTGGAGATGTTTGGATGTATTATAAGCTCAGTCTAGTATCAAAACTTGGTGGTGTTTTATGTTTTTTTTTTTTTCATTTAGTAATACTTTGACAATATATTTCAATTTTTTATTTGTTACCCTCTGGTTACGGAGACAGTTGTTATATGTTTCATACGTAAGCTTGCTTGCAGCCTCGGCATTTTTTTATATCATGGTTAGTACGTTTGCTTTATTATATATATATATATATTGAAAAGCTTTCGGGGATTTACTTCCTCATCAATGATATTTTATACTGTTAAAAGCCCCTATATTTGGTTCACTTCCAACAACTAACTTATGATACTTGATATTTTTTGGTTTTTGTTTTCGGTAGTTTTTATAACCGAACAGAATATCTTTTTTCTATAGTTTAGTTTTAGTTACAATAGCTTGTGAAATTCTGAGAGTATATTATTTAAATTTGGTCCTACAAAAATTACTACATGACTTTGATGATATTTCAAGTAAGTAACAGTGATCTTTAAATTTATAAAATCAAAAAAAAGGTTCAACAAAATTTGCATTTATTTGATTGAGTTTTCATGAAGAAGTGGTTTGAATTTGGTAAAAATTATCGCTCTTTTTATCATGCATAAATCTTTTTTTTAACAAATAAATTGTTAAATGAATCAAAACACACATATATCTATAAGAACAATGATTTGAAAAAAATATTTTTATGAATTTTATTAGATTTATTTAGCTTATTTAAAGAAATTAAAGATCAAGATTAGAAAGTTGAATATACCATGTATATATATAAATCTATTTGAGTGTTGTTGAAAGCAATTTGAAACTTTGTCATACATATTATAACTCGCAAGATAAAGCTATGACAACCAACTTTCATTGCTTGATTTTAGTCTGGTTAAAAAACAATGATTTTCAGGTTCAAGCAAAGTTTGATAAAGGAAGGATCGTGAACTACAAAAAAAAAAAGGACTAACCTATATGGAATCGTTTTTTGAATAGTAAAAGTATTAAAATTACTATAATTGTTTTTTTCGGATACCTGTACTTTTTTTTTGTTTATTTTTCATACATTTCGTTTCTATTTTTATTTAATTTTCAATTTTTATGACAAGGTTTAAAGATTTTTGATAAAAAAACAATAACAGTAGCTAGATTGGAGCCCGTAGTTCGTCTCAATAACTCATAGAAGCAATGTAAATTTATATGTATTTATCACGAGAACTATATTTTAATGGGGTTTGATTGTACCATGAATGTAAGACAATTACACTGATAGTTTGAAGTCAAAGCACGATTGTTTGTCAATGAAATGAAAGTTTTTAGTCTGGTGAGAATATATAAAAGAGCAGGAAAAAAGACTTGTGATATTTTATTTGATAGTATTAAAAAAAACATGACTATTTAGCAAACTTCTTTTATCAGACTACTAGATCAGAATACCTGCTAATCAAGCTAGTGAGAGTTCCAATGAAAGCTAAAGTGTGGTGTTTTGTGTTGCATTTTTGCTGGTGTTTTTGTGGTTTGTGGTTGTTTTTTCTTTAGGTCGTTGTACCTTAATAATGTTCTAACTTTAAATAGAAAATGCAATGCAGGAACCATACTTACAAACTTCCAAAATAGGAAGTATCCAATTTAGGTTGTCGGGGGTAAAAAAAACTCAAAACTAAAATTACTTTTTTTTTATGACCAAATTGTTTTTTTTTTTTTCAAGCTATAAATACAATAACACGTTTTCAAGCAAAAAAAACAAAAACAAAAAAAAAAACAAAAAAAAAACAAAAACTTAGACATGTTTCTTAATTTCCACTTTTTTGAAAAGCTTTAGTATCTGCTTAACCTACTTAACTAGTTTTATCTTTTTTTTTTTTTTTTTTTTTCAATCAACAAGACCCTGTTTTTATCTTGATGAAGTGACTTTCAAAGCATGAAAGCGCTTAAAAACTGTGAGAACTGGAGACAGCTAGAGTCTCCCTCCCCCCTTTTTCTCTCTCTCTATTTCTTATAAATTACAGACCCCCACAGCAAAATACCAATTAGATAAACTTCCAAGAATTAACTTATTAACAAGCCATTTAAGAGCATTTATAATATTCAGAAGATCCTACTTTATCATTCACCCAAAATAAAATAAATAAAAAAAGACGTTCATTAAACCTTGACTTTTCTAGTACTCATAAATAAGTATAACAACAAATATTACTCTTTCGAAAACTGTTTGACTTTAATTTTATTATTTTGAAAAAAAAAACAATCATTTTCATTTCAATAATTTTAAAGTCTTTTCTGATACGTAAACCCTCGGTATTGAACCCGTAAAAATACAAATGTCTTGTGTAACGTTCAATAAGAAAAAAAAAAAAAAGCCATACAAAGCTTTAGCAGTAACTTGAATAACACGCATGGGCGTGCAACTTCCGACAGGAGGTGCCCCCAAGTCAAAACTAATCAATAAGACAATTTAGGAAAAAAAATCATTAATGTCGTCTCTTTTAATGCCGACAGTAGATGTGCATTGATGCGCCGAGAATTCCTGTGCTCAAGATCTCATTCCAAAATTAGAAAGCTCTTGATATTGAATAATCAGCAAGGACCAGAAAATCTTTTTTTTTTTTTTTTTTTGTTAAAATAAAAAATTTCTTTTAAAATTTATTTAAAAAAATATATAATTTTTTTGTTTTAAAGTGTGCATTAGCCCACAAAACTAGGCATTTCTTTTTGTGATTTTATTTCAGACCCATAACCAGCCTAACTATCTTTGGTCACACGTTGGATTATTATTATCATTATTTTTTTAACATGCCAACGATATGATCTCGTCAAGGTGTGATTTTTTTTTTCTTTTAGGGCAGAAAAAATAAAAAGTATCCAATATGTCATTTCCTGTATTTGCTAATTGCTATTTATATAAAATTGTTTCTCCTGGCCTTTTCTTTTTTCTTCTCCTTCTTTTTCAGATTTTACGACTGTTCTACACATCTCTTTTTTGTATGATTTTTTATTAAAAACAAAAAAAAAAAAAACGCTTGTTCACAACTATTTTTTAACTGTATCATCTTAATCATGAACTCTCATGACTCAAATTGTTATAAGCGACAACTAGTTTTATCTACATCAGAGGACGACACCCATATCAACAATATGAAACTAGACTCTACGATTGTGCCCTTAACTAACATTCTTAATGAACTTGTGCAACTTAAATACTTTTTACTAACCGGCCCGGCCCAATTACGAACACAGAACGGTATTTACAGACACACACTTCCTAACAAAGATCAAATCAGTTGTGTTGTTTGGAAAAATGTTTATTTTATTACTGGCACCGATATTGTGCGTTGCCTGTCGTTTCGCTTTGAAGCCTTTGGCCGCGAGATCACCAACCGCAAAAAGTTTGAAGAGGGTATTTTTTCGGATTTACGAAACTTGAAATGTGACACCAACGCTGTACTGGAACAACCAAAATCGGAGTTTTTGGATTATCTTTACCGCAACAACTGTGTACGGACTCAGAAAAAGCAAAAAATCTTTTATTGGTTTTCTGTGAATCACGATCGACTGTTTCAAGATGCTTTGGAGCGCGACCTCAAAAAGGAACTGACAAGTAAAAGTTCTTCCACTACTCCGGTAAGAGACCCGGCGCTGTCCTTTCAGTACGACGGTTCACGAACACTACACGACCAGCTGCCCGATATCATTGAAAAGTTCCCCAAGCACCTTGCCGATCTCACCGATGCTTCATCTATAATGTCAAATGTACCATTTCAACCTGGACAAATGATGGTAATGGCCCCACCACCGCTGCCCTCATCAGAAAATTTTGGCTCAACGCCTACGTATTTTATGCTAGGCGGGGCCCATGGCATGACTCCCATGAGCTACGTCCAATCTTCAATGGTACAACCCAACATAGGTTCCTTTTATTCTGGCAATTCAGATCTTGTCGTGCCGCAAACGGCAGCAACAAATATGATGAGTGGTGGGCCACAGTATGAGTTTTTACAATCCCAGCAACTAAAACTTGTCGATAGTACCAGCAATAATGGAACATCATCATCATCATCTTTGGTTCAAACTAACTATAGCCAAGACAATCAGTTCACAACCCAGTCAATTACAGGGGGAGCTTCATTGGTGGGAGGAACACCTACTGTTGCAAATTCAGATTTCCCGCTCGATTATGTCGACACTACTGGTAGTGCGTATTCATTACAAATGTTTCTAGAGCCAACAGAATCCACATCTAGCGGTTACTTGCCTGGTAATAATCAAGTCTTTTCTAATAAAAATGAATATATTGGTTTTTACAACACCGGTTCGGCAGCAACAAATGTTGAGATTGCAAGTACGCTAGCAACCTCAACATCGCCAGTTAAGGATCTTTCAACGCCAATAACATACGATAACCAGCAGTTCCAGGTTGTATACCACCAGGATTCTGCAGGAAATTTCTTGTCGTCAATGGTCCCCCTTCAACCCACAGTTTTAAGCAACATTGCCGCAACAAAAAGCAGTACAGCATCACCAAATCTTCTGCTAACAACAGCTTCAACCGTGAGTGCAAGGGGGAATGTGACTAAAAATGCAAGCCAGGGGGGGATTTTTCTAGCGTCTCCTGTAATGTCTGTATCAACTAGGGGTGAGTTTGATAACAGTGATAGCAGTGTGAAGCATACTAAAAATTCTGAGTCGTCGCTGGCGGTAATTAAAACTATGCACTCGCCATCCTTGCATCCACCGCAATCTTCCAACCAGCCAATTAAAATTAAGGAGGAGGACTACCACAGCGGCGGCAGCAATAATAACAGCCCCGTTCAATTTTCAGTGAAACGCCCTGCCAGTGATGATCAATCACATAGTAACAAGAGGACTAAGCTTGATCACAACAGTAGCAACAAGACTTTTGACGGTTCTGGTCAGCAGTCTCAAGAGTATCAGAGTGTCAATTATTTCATATTGACGCCCAGCGAGTCTGGGTGTGGCAGCGACGTAGGTCCAGGATTATCGTCTTTTTTATCTGAATCACCTAATGAAGATGGTCACGGCACTAGTGGGTGTTCAACGTCGTTCAAGCGGCCGGGTGGTGCGATGGTCACGGTAGGTAGCGGGGTTGGCGGCGTGCCAAAACAGACGTCCTCCGCACAGCGCCTGCCTTTGGTGTACCAGTCGTCACCGGTATCGCAAGGAGACTTTTTTGAAGATGCTGTAGGTTCAGTTGCAACGGCTGGTACCGTAGGTACCCACAGCAGTAGTACTAGTGAAAAATACTTGACAACGGCATTCAACAGGAGCTATAATGAGGAGTGGATTTAATATTATTAGTTTTTTTTCACGCATCAGGATAAGCTTGTCAGATTAATTCTCTAAAACTAAAGAAGGAGGTGTTTAAAATAATCTATGCAGTACATGCCTTTTTTTTTTCTTGTTTTAGCCCATCCGGACCCGCATAGGGTTATGATCATTTTATATATATTGAAAAAAAAAAGATCTTTTTAAAGCTTTCTGCAGGCCTACATGATGCATGATTGTGAATCATCATAAATCTTTTATATGTATTTTATGGGTGGGGGTTTCAACTTCAGTATATCTGTGGGTGCATGTCTTAAAAAAAAAAAAAGAAGGGTTTTACAACAAAACGGGCCTTTTAATGGTAAAACCTTTGGGGCAAGCAAGCACAGCGGGGAACGGCTTCTTATATTCAGTATTGATGAAAATGAAGTTTGTACGTATATATGTATTACTTAATTTTGAGTTATCAGCAGAACCAGATTCAGTAGAGATTTGTTTGAATATTAAAAAAAAAAATGCTTTTTTTTTTTTTTTTAAAAAATTAAATTAAAATAAAAAAAAAAAAAAAACAATGAAAAGATATTTGCAAAGAAAAAAAAAAAAATAAACATTAAAAATAGTAAATTAAAGATATATCGGTGTTTGACGTTAGATATGATAACTTTTTATTTTACAGAAACAACTCAATATACTGTTTATAGTTATGATTTTGGCAAATCAAAAAACTTTTTTTTTTTTTACACTTTATTCTTAGTAAAAAAAAAAAAAAAAAAAAAAAAAAAAAAAAAGAGAACTGATTTAGAAATTGTAAACAATAAGCAAAATTTGAAACATTTAAAAAGAAATTCTAATTTTTTTTTTTTTTTTTTTTTTTTTTTGAAGCTCGTCAAAAGTATATATGATTACCAGGTTTTGTATTTGGGGATGGAAAAAGTTTCTGGTTCAAAACAATCAAGATAATGACAAAAGATGATGATGACCTTGTTTTTGCCAAAAAAAAAAAAGTTTCAAATTAATTGTAATAAAAATGTCAATAAAAAAAAAGATGAAAAAACAATATTTTTTATATTATAATTTTAATTATCCATATTCTTGTTTTATACAGAGTTGTATCAGAGTTGATCTGACAAGCCCAACTGCTATCAATTACAATTGTTTGTTAATGTTTATGCATAATATCAAAATGTACACATCATTAGGATCTAATGAAACTTTTTCAAATAGACCCATGTTTTGTTAATAGTCAGTAAGAGGCTTTCTCCGAAACGAATTATTATTATACAGAGAAGCCTGTATGTCTGGAACCAATGGGATTCCTTGAATTGTCATTAATTGAGTCCAATAAGATTCTATGAAATGAGCTTAGTTGAATCCAATAGAATTTTTTGTAGCGATCTAGAGAGAGAAAGATTGTTAGTTATTATATAGTATGACGTTGATATGGATCCCTCTGAAGTAGATATATAGTTGGGCAGCGAGGGCAGCGTATAGAAAGCTAGACTGCAGTTGGATAGCTTGTTAGAACTTTTATTTGAGAAATATAAAGTTTAGACTGGTAAATAGAAGCCAGTCTTGTCTTCATAATGTACACTGTTAATAATAATAATAATACAAGTCAGTTTCATCCTAAAACGTCAATGTCACGTTTTGGTTTGTCACAAGAACCAAACATTGAGTAATTGGCCTCTTACGTGTGAACCCTGACCCTTAATTAGTGCCATTTACATGAAATATTATTTGAGAAGCTTCTGGGAGAGTTCTTTTCAATCATCAATAATCTCTTCTACATGATTAAGAACCCCCTAACTAGGATTACTTTCTATAAGTGACTTGTGATACTTGATATTGTTCGATTGTTGTTTTCAGTAATCTTTTCAGTGTTTATAGCCAATTATATATATTTTTTTATTACATTTAATTCAGTTCTGTAAATTCAGGTCCTCGTTACAAAAGTACTGTTTTCTGTCAATAATGCTTGCAGTGTTATTTTTTTTTTCTATTTTTCAAGTAACTGAAACTTTGAACCATAATAATTCTCTTTTTTAAATTAATTGGTATTCAATTCCCGAACCTCCCTCTAAATTGAGCATACTAATTTGGGTTTCCTTAAACTTGACCTATCAGTTAATTAGACGGTGATTGAAATTCATGTATACCAAAACAGAAAATATATAGATGTATTTCAATTTTTTAAAAGGAATTTTGAAATGGCTGTTATCATTAATATTAATTTGATTTGATTTTTTTTTATGAAAAATTATTTCTTTTATTCTTAGATAATTTTTTTGTTTATAGAATCATATTTTTTTTTAAACGTACCGGTATCTTTTAATTCAATTGCAATAACGAGCCTTTTTAAAAATTCTTTTTTTTTTTTTCAAAAATACCGTTTTCTAATAGTTCTCGATACGCTTTGTGGTGGCAATCAACTGCATTGAATTAAAAAGTTAATATCTCAAGCCCACATGCGCACTACAATAACCTGAATTTATTGACACATGTAGTACAATGAAGTTGGTTTTTTTTTTGTTATAAGCGAAATGCAACTTTGATTCAACAACGTGGAGTTTACTGCTTCTATGGGGGCTATAACAAAATATATAAAATGACAGCTTTAGAGATACACGTGTAAATCTGAATGATATATATTTTTTTTCAATAATAAATAAAATGAAAATAAAAAAAAAGGGGGAAAGTTTACAATGTCAAATTTTGGCAAATGTTCATGTGTGGTGTGTGGCCCCGTTTATGACAGATGAGGATTCAACTTTTTTTTTTTTTTTTTTTTTTTTTTACCTTCTCGGGAAAGCTTTGACGGTTATCCATAACGCCTTTAACAGCGTTACAAAACAATTCAAGTATCATGGAATCTAAAAGTTCCTATAAGGTAAATTTACAATGCAATTGATTAGATTTGATACGGTACTCATAATGTATGTAACTGTAATACAAATTAAACCAGTTTTTTTTTTGTTAACATCAGTTTGTACTTTTATTTGCAAGCTCATTGAAATTGTATCGTTAAAAAAATGAAATGCCAAATAGGCCTACAATTTGTTTTTTGATTCTCGCTTTCTTGCAGTTTTATTCTGATTGATTTTATCATTTGCTTTCTTTTTTATTCCTAACAAATTTTATTTATTTTTTTTTTTTCATTTATTTTTTTTTACCTCGTACTCAGAACAAGATCTCAGCTATACTCAACTTCTTATTTGTACTCCCGCCGTGTGTGTTTCCACAGCTTTATCTGTACCGTTTATTAACTGTTGCTGTTTGTATTATTTACCATCAAGTTTTTTGTTTTTGACGTAAAACAAAACTTTGTTTCATGTGTTTAAATATACTACTAATTTTTTTTTTTTTTATATATATATTAATTGACCAAGTTCCAGTCTGATGATTTTAATTCTTAAACAAAAAAAAAGTGTCAGTTTAGTTATGTCAAAGAAATATTCAAAACTTGGCATATAAAACAAAAAATACACAATAGATGATTAATAATTATATTGGTTTTCACATACGTTTAATTTCAACAGGTCAAAAAAAAAAAAAAAAAGCAAAATAGTCGAGACAAATATAAGTTTTATGACTAAAACGGATTAAAAATAAAACAAATTGATATATTAAATGTATACAAGATAATTATACGTATATTCAATAATTGTATAGCGTGCTGATTTGTTGTTAAGATTTCAAGGCTTACTTTTTTTTTTATATACATGGTAAATAATGTAACAGATAGGCATAAGTTTATTACAAAAAGTTGGATATAGTATTATAACATGTATAAACAATTTTCTATTTATAGTAGATCGTTTATGCACCGGCGTTATGTATAACTGTATCAGAAAGTTTTCAGATGTTTTTTCTTAATGTTTGAGTTGAATTTTCACGACCCTTTTTTTTTTTTTTTTTTTTTATGACAACCGAGAATTTTAATGTCTCATAAAAGTTTTGATTATCGTGGTGGGACAGGATACCGTTTTTTTTCTTTTTTTTTTGAAACATCAACAATAGAATAATAAATACTAATCAAAAAAAAAAAAAAAAACATTGAAAAAAATAAACTATTAGCAATAGCCAAACATTACAATTCTATAACTTTTTTTTACTTGTTATTTGGTTGTTTAAGGGGTGAATTATTACTTAAAGAAAACAAAAAAAAATTAATTGTTTCTTTTTTCAATACGTAGGATTGAGTACTATAGTGTATAAACAAATTTCAAAGTACACATAAGTTGAAAAAAAAGATGCAAACTCAATACAACATATTATTATTTTTTTTTTTTCAAAAATTATATATATGAAAAAAATTATAAATGTTATTGATTTTATATTTATATTCAAGCCAAAAGCTTAAAAAAAAAGCCCTGACTGGGAGTATGATTTTCAAGTATAAATAAGTTATATACCATGAAAGTTATTTTTTTTTTTTAGAATTAACTAAACACACATCAATAACAGAAATAAAATCAAAAAAAGAAAACACACATAGTAGTTGGATTGAGTAAAATCATGCATTAAAAATAGTATATTTATTCATTATTTATTTACACGTTTGTTTTAGTCTCTGGATCAATTGATAATAAAAAAAGATTTTTAGTTTCATCAAAGTTAACCGTTTGTAATAAGTGCTTTTACATTGTTATTGCTGCAGTTGAATATAGCTATATGAAATTTTTTTTTTTTTTAATAACTCAAGTTGTTATTAATTCTATGACATGCCATTAGTGTTTGATGTCTGGTTATTGTGATCATGACCAGTCCTATTAAATGAAACGGGTAAACTAGCAGCCCGAGACAAACGCCGCTTGGACTGGGCCATCAGCTCAAGTCTATAAAGCTTTTTCTGAATACTAAAAAGAACACCCTTGTCCAGCATTGAAAAATTAACGGTAGATGGGATAGTATAGTCTGTGGCCGAAATTATCACAGTCCTATTCAAGTCAACGTTTGGGAATAGAGCCGCCATTCTCATTTTTGATGCCGTACTGGTTTTAATGCGTTGTAGGTAATTGGTTTTGGTTGCCACACGCGTCAGAGAAGCCCGGGTGGGGCTGACTTTAAGCGAGTTCAGGGTTTCAATACCTTGCTGTTGTAGCGATTGTCGCCGGGTGCGAGTCGCGCCTACTCTAGCCGGATTGACAACCTCGTCATCTTCCTGGGTTGGCTCGCGCGAAAGCGAGTAACCTAGACTTGCGGTGTTTGTATCAGGCGACCGGGCAGATGGTGGTTGTATTTCAATGTCATCTTCTGTATAAGGTACAGGTGCTGGTCCTTCCTCTAAAATATCGTCGTTTTCGGTTCTATCATTGCTATTCGTGGTATTTTCGTCTTCAGACCTTACATGTAACGGAGAGACGCTAGTATCAGTATTCATGTCTGGCTCAGCCGGCTCCCTATTCTGTGTCCGCCAAATAACTGCTTCTCGCTTACTGTCATTGTCCTCAAAGTTCACAGCATCGTCTTCAAGCTTAGGCGGCAGCAACCAATACGTGGGGTACTGAGCATAAATGTTGGCAAATAGTGCACTTCCGATAATAACGAGAACAGCCGAGACTAACTGGACTACTAGATAGTACCAGCCAAGTTTCCGCACCGACTCATCGGTAACCGGAATTATTGCAGCTGCACAGGCCGCCGGGTGCACAACCTGTACGTACGACATCAGCACTGATGCCAACGACGCGGCAAGAGCGCCGCATACCCAAAGCGAGTCTACATTGCTTGGAATTAAAAGCCACAACTTGGTCAGGATCACACCCAGCAACGAGCAAATAAACGTACCGACAACGAGATTATAAGGCTGGCCAAACGGAGACTCTAATGTATTACATGTCAAGATCATTGAAGCCACCCAACTGGGAATAATTATTGGAACATCACGGTTGATGAACACGGGAGCGTATTTGAACGTTGCTTCCACCATAATTGTACAGGCAAATGTTGACACAAGAACCCATAAGATCCTTATAATCTCCGGAGGTGGCTCTGCCGTATTGTCATTAATGCAACAGAATTTCGAAATATATCTAATAAAAAAATTGAACTTTTTTAATCTTTTCATTACATTATCTTGATTAATTATAGTAAAAAGTTGGTAGGATAAACAAGAAATATATACAAGTGATGAAAAAGAACAAAAGAACAAGAAGAAAAAAAAAAAAAAAAAAAAAAATCGAGATATGATTTTCGGATAATTTAAACCCTCGAGACAATTTTTTTTGGTTTGTTATTGACAGGTTGAACCTCATTGAACCAGGCCCAAAAGCCATTGTACTCAGGGTATCGGCATTTTCCAAGTACCCTTTGACAAATACTGTATATACGTATATATACAAGAAAATTGATTATGTCGTCATACATAAAGTAGCGGCAGCAGTTTCTCTTTCTTTCTTTTTTAAATTAAAATAACTCGGCCCGAGTTTTTTCATATTCTTGATTTTTTGATTTCATATTTAATATTACGTATTTTTTTTTTTTCCAAAACATGGACTTGATGATCAAACGGTTTACCTGTCTTTGGTTTTTTTTTTTTTTTTAATTTATTGATGAGGCCCCAGTCTATACAAAACAACAAAAAAAAAAAAATTTCAAGTAATAAAATCATGTCAAGCTGTAAAGAGATGAGGTAAATACAACAATTGCGAGAGATTAATGGTTGAAAACAGCAATATATATATTTTTTCAAGTGCTCTGACGTACACCATGAAGGCTATAATAAGACCAAATGGCTTTGGTACACATTGAACTGAAAAAAAAAAAAAAAAAAATTTTTTTAAATGAAATAAAATAAATAAATGAGTACCAAGGAATGGGTGGTATCTGATGATTTACACAAAGACTAGGACGTGTTGAGAAAAAGACTTTACAAATGTAAAAAAAATATTATTATATGAAAAAAAACAATTGAACCAGTTGCAATTGAGCTCTCTAGAAAATATCACTAAAATCAGTCTATTATTCTTATAACCAGAAAAGCTTTATGCAACAATTGACAACTATATCCGCTTTAAAATAAAAATACTCAAACATCAAGAGGGTGTAGAAGATAGTCAACTAGGCATACAATGTTAAATTAGTCAAAAAAAAAAAAAAAAAAAAAAAAAACGCTATGGTCATTACTCTGCATTTCCAAAAATAAAAAAAAATAAAAAAGGCTTGACAAAACAACAATAAGCCGTCACAAAACGAAAATCATTGCTTTTGATCCTGGAATAAAAACCTTGTTTTTTTTTTTTTTTTGAACTTGAATATTGATCTAGATGGGATGATTGTGGAAACAAGGAAACTCTGAAATCTTGAGAATTTATAGACTTTGACATCATTATTATAGGTTATGAATGGTTTCAAACCAAAGATTAACTGTCTGGATGAGATATAGATAATTACAAAAAAAAGCAGAATAGTAGAGATGCTACGTCGACAATACGAAATCTGGTTAATGAATTCATGTAACAAGGTGAAATCTACAACACTATATACTAATTGTTCCTACTCAAATTAAAGACCCAGATGATGGGTTTTAAAAATCGCAAAAAAAAATAAAAAAAAAAAAAAAAATTCAACTCAAAGACTGCTAGAAACAATGTTTACTTGGAGGTCACTACAAAATTCATGATGCAATGGATGAACAATGCCAGAGAAATACCCAAACTACCACGTTATTATTTGCAGCGAATATAGCGATTTATATAGTATAAACTTGTAAGCGCAAAGAAGTTTAAAAGTCCATAGTGTAGGTTAAAGTTTGATAAAGATTTCAATGTAGCTAGATGAGTGAGATATTGTATAACGCTTATATAAGAGCAAAGTAATGTGTTTTTATTGCGGGGGACTACCCATAGAGAGCAGCCCAGGTCTGTTGTTGTACCAGTTAGCTTGCTGGACAAGTGGAATGAAAAATACAAATTGTTCCTCGAATCTAAGTGCGGGAAATGGTACAAACAGATTACAACAGATGATAAAGTCAGCCCAACAACCTATAATATAAAGTTACTTATCACAGTCGATATATTTAAGAACAAAAACCCAGGCAAGTTCTGAGCTGGATCACACAACTTGGAACTAGTAACGGAGACTTCGGAGAATATCTACAGAAAAGAAAAGTTTCCATAGATCACTACAATTGTGAATGTGGAGCAGCAAAATTTACTATGGTATAAATTAGTATGGCAAAAATTAATATGGTAAATTTTACCATGGTGAAAATTAGTATAGTAAATTTTACTATGGTGATTTTTATGTAAGCCTAATAAATAACCAAAATGATTGAAAAAAAAAAAAAAGTTTTATGTTAATAAAGCCCTAGTGGGGTTCACCTGATAGTGTATTAGGGCTTTTTTAAAAAAATTGAAACTTACCCTGTTTTTTAGTCAAACTATAAATATCTTTGAATTCCGCCTCTCTTTTTTGGAATTTTTTTTTTTCTTTTTTTTTTTCCCCAACAATCTCTTTGCCTTTTGGCTAAGATCAAGTGTAGTATCTGTTCTTTTCAGTGTAACAACTGGAACGGTCCCATCGGGACCTTTTTTTGTTACTCTTATTTTTGAAAATAGTTTGATATCCTCTGGGCTTGCCTATGATACTCGAGCACAGTGTCGTTACTATTGCACTACCGGTAACTGACGCGAATTCTCTCTTTAAGGATGAAAGATTCCCTTTCATTTAAGAAAGGTTTTATTTCATTTTAAATTTTGTTTGCGTCACTGCCGCGACCAGGAAGTAAAATGATGAGACCTTGATTATTGGAAAAGTGGTGATTTTGTATACATCTTTTTATAAATAAACATTAAATATCAAAATACAAAATATTACATTGATATAAGAAT
Organism: Geotrichum reessii; assembly: GCA_013305925.1. Classification (NCBI taxonomy): domain Eukaryota; kingdom Fungi; phylum Ascomycota; class Dipodascomycetes; order Dipodascales; family Dipodascaceae; genus Geotrichum; species Geotrichum reessii. Next base: position 11,921 of record QVTG01000020.1, on the reverse strand, counting down.
CTTTTGTTAAACCTGATTACAAAACTTTTATTTTTCAACAATTATTACAAATTAAAGTCATGTGTTATTTTAATTTCATTGATAAAGCGTAGGATATGATGACGAATAAAAATAAAAACAACAAATGCCTTGTTGTTATCAATGCACATGTGACAATTTAAGGTTGATGAAATGGAGAAAAAAAAAAAAAATTCAACTGAATTGTTTTTTTTCATTGTTTCTTGTGTGAGGCTTTTGATTTTAACAAAAAAAAAAAAAATAAAAATAATAAAATTAGTGTTGCAACTTGAAAAGCTTGGCAATCACCAATCTCTTCATTATACAATCCGATGGGAATAGAAAGAAGACTAAAATTATGTCAACGTTCTGAACTTTACACCTTGTGATTGTTAAAAAAAAAAAAAAAAAATCATCCTTGTGTTACGATATTCCCGTGGTTCGGATTGTTTGATTAATTACATATTACGCACTTTTTTTTTTTTTCTAAAGATTGTTACTGGAAGGGGAGAGAGGTTGATATGGAATTTTTTTTACGAATCTGGTGGGTGCAGGGAACTAACACAGTACGTTTGCTGCTTGATAGTTAGAATTTTGTACTTAGTTCGCCCCGCCTGTTTTTTTTTTGTTTTTTTTAATAGTGTCAATATGATCCGCGAAAGTATCGGACGCCAACTAGATTTTGCATTTCGAATGCTTTTAATAGACAAAGAGAAGATGAACCAAAAAAAAAATAAGAATGAGCAGGAGAAAAAAGAATTGAAAAAAAAAAACGCGACAGTCATAGTGCTGGTTTGTTGAGCATCAAAAGCCGGTGCTAATACATCCGGTAACTCCGCTATCGTTGCCTGGATCATTTGTAGAGGTGTTTACATTCAATGCGTGTGATGGTTTTCTACAAACTTTCTGTTGTGATTGTTTTATTATTGTTCTTTCTCTGTAAATTATTCTTGTCATTATTGTCTCGTAAGGAAATTGAAATTTCACTTTTTTTCAATCAAATCTGAAATCATTCTGAAATTATTCTGAAATTCTTTCCATCTTTCTTAATTTTTTTTTTTTTTTTGCATCTCTTTCCTTTTCTTTATCCCCTCCTCTCTATTATTCTGACAACCAGACTATTGCAAAGACTTTTTCTTGCCTTTCCTCCATAAAATCGGAAAAAAAAAACAAAAAAAAGGTCGGTGTTTTTCTATTTTTTCTTTTCGCACCACCCCACTGGCACTTGGTACGCTCCGTCCCCCGCCAGCATCACACTCACAAGTACCGGTATAATCCGCTCTTGCGCCATATACATATATCCAGCTTTTACGGCAAACCCAGTCAAAATATTATGCCTCTATCTATCACTGAAAATTTAAATTCGCAACCTTCGGATCTCTTTCCCTACTCGAATGACATTCAGTTCCTTCAAAATGCCACACCCCGCTCGTCTACCTACTATCGCCAACCCGACTATCTCCAGGCGTCATTCTGTCACACCCAGAATGACCGCTACCGATCAACAATGGAAGATGCCTCTAAGGTCATTTTAAACTATCAAAGTACCCCGGGAAATGGCTATTTTGCAATTTTTGACGGCCACGCTGGCTCGTTTACTTCAAAATGGTGTGCTGCCAACATGAATAAGCTACTTTCACATAACCTAACTCTCTTATCACAACCCACTTTTACATCATCTAGTTCACCACAGCTGTCTATCCCATCTATTTTAGCCCTCACATTTGATCAAGCCAACCAAAAAATTGTAGCTAGTAAAGATTATGATAATAGTGGTAGCACCGCATCTGTGGCATATTTAAAAACAGAAAGAATCTACCCAGACACTGGCCTCTACCTCTCTACACCATCATCGTCTTTTAACCATCATCAGTTACCGCGAAACCGTCGTCGATATTCGTCATTCTCGCCTGCTTCACCACAATTCCTCGTTTCGTCACCGACTCTTAATAACAGCATGGCGCCTCCCCCAGGCCTTAATGACAATCGCTTTAAAAAAATTAATACCTCAACACCGCCTAATTACGTTCACACTTCTAAACCTCTGCACCCCTCAACGCTCTCTAATTCTGAAAATAAAATTGCTTTTAATAACGCTAATTTCTCCACTTTAAACTCTGTCACAACTGACACTGCCTCTGCAACTACCAACTCGACTCACAGAGCTAGCCCTGCAGGCGCCGCCGGCAATAATATAGTGACTATACGAAAAACGCTTTACACTGCCAACGTAGGTGATTCAGCTATTGTCATCTGCAACAACGGGCATGCTCAACGTCTCACGCAAGATCATCGGGCGACAGATGAACTTGAGGCAGATCGAATACGAGCCACCGGCGGCATTGTCGAACACGGTCGCGTAGACAAGATTTTGTCAGTGACGCGCGCCCTAGGCGATCAGTCTTTTAAACCATATGTCTCGACACGTCCGTTCACAGCACAAGTGCAACTAGAAGACAGCGACGAGTTTATTGTAATTGCATGTGATGGAGTTTGGGACGTGTGTTCAGACCAAAGTGTCGTTGATTTAATTCGTGATGTGGAAAGTACAGATGAGGCTGCGCGCGAGATTGTGCGGCACGCACTCAAACGCGGGTCAACCGACAACGTTACTTGCATGGTCGTGCGGCTTAAGCCGGCTGCAGAGTGCAAGGAGCAGTCGTCGGTAGTAGAAAAACCTTGCACATTGCAAGGGAGCCCAATAACGGCGTCAAGTATACCAATATCGATTCCTAATAGCAACTGTAACTCAGACTGTAGTACGACAACGAGTGGCAATACAACACCACAGCAACAAAAGCAACTCAAGTTGAAGAATCAACTTGGCTTGCTGCCAGCACGTGAAGTTTCATTTATAGACACGATCGAATTTTCAGCGCACCAGCTGCATATTTCAGTACCAATACGGCGGGATCCGGTCATAGTGCAAGATCCCTCGCCTGGAAGGCGGCAACGTGTCTCATCAATGAATATCATGAATCCTAGTTCTGGAGACCCACGTCTTGACACGGTTTCTCCTATGGATTCAGATCTTACTATTTCAGAAGAAGATGACGAAGAAGAAAGCATGGTTCCCGGTATTAGTATTGAAGAAGATGATTTGGAACAAGCCATTGTTGACGATGATGATGGCATTTTTGATATGCAACAACCTTCTGATGATGTGGCCCTTAACAGCAACGCATTACGGCCAGATCTTTTCCGGCATCATCGTTCGGCAACCAGTTTCACAGTAGATCACCAACGGCCACGGTTCCGGCGTGACTTATTTTTTCAGCAGCAGCAACACCAACAACAACACCAACACCAGCCTCGTAGTACACCAGTTTTTGGACTTGAACAAGAGTCACAAGTTTCCAAGTTAGACCGGTATGGTAGATTTAAGCGCTCAGTGCAGCTTGAGTTTAACTATGATGGTGTTGATGAATGTGCCATCACAGATGGTGATTCGGATTAATGATGATGAACTATTCAAAAAGCTTTTTTTTTTTTATATATACGTATATTTATTATTATTATTATTATTATTATTATTATATTTATTATTATTATTTATTATTATTTATTATTATTATTATTATTATTATTATTATCAAGACTTTTGTACTAAAAAAAAAAAAGTAAAATAAAACTCATATGTGGCATTGATTACTTTTAAAACTTATAATTTACTCATCTACTTCACCATTTAAAATGTACTTAAGAATATCGCTAAGAGTCACAATGCCCTTGAGCTTGCCCTCATTGTCCACGACAAATAGTCTATGCAAGCGCGACCGTCGAATGGTTTCCATGATAGTGTCCAGCCTGTCGTTGATGGTGCAGGTATGCACACCTTCAAAGTCTTCCGGACGACGCATGAGCGCTTCACCTACAGAAAGACTTAGGTCAGTGTAGATTCCACCTTTAATGAGAGCCAATACATCGATGGCCTCATAAATGTTGATGAGCTTGTAATTCTCGTCTACAATGGGGATTGATGACACGCCGCGCTGCACAAGCAGGTGGATGACATCAATGACGGGTGTATTCATCGACACAGTCTCAAGGTTTTCGTAGACACCAATATTGAGCTGCGAAAGCGGCTTCATTAACGAGCGGGTTTCCTTACAGTTGAGCGCAACAAACTTTAGAATACGGTATTGCGTCAAGACACTAACAACAATCTCGCGACCAGTCTCTTCGTTGATATCAACAAGCGGGATCCTCCGAGCTTTACTCTCAGTCATTTTAATGCAGGCGTCATAAAGAGGCTTAAACGGGTGGATAGAGAGAGTCTCAATCGGTACAGCACCAATAGCTTTCTCAACGCCACGCAGACCATCAAGAGTGAGATCCTCAATCTTGTCCATCTTGTCGGGATTTTGAAAATAATATTGAATAACATTAATGTAGTCCATCGCGGTTAGCAAACCGGCAAAACGTGAGGTCTTAGAATTCCATAGAGGAACGGACACGATACCGTTTTGCATCAGGATTGTAAGCGATTTTTTGACGAGCAGCGCAGTGTCCAGCACAACAAGCCGAAACGAGACGGGGAGCACGTCATACGATTTCTTTCCCTTGAGAAAACGTCTGATACCCTCTAAAGCCTTTTTTTGTTCAGAATTAATGTATTCAGGGTCGTCTTTTGGATTTCGTGTTGGCTGTTTTTGTTGTTGTTGTTGTTGTTGTTGTGAGGGTGGTGGCAGAGACGACAGCGACGTGGGTGAAGCTGTAATTTCGTCAGTAGTGATTGGGGATTGCAAAGGAGCACTCATTCGATCTGTTTATTAAAAAGAAAAAAAAAAAAAAAAGAAAAAAGAAAAGAAAAAAACCAAATAAAAGTAGTTTCAATAGACAAAAAAAACAAAAAAAATGCGTGCAGAAGAATAAGAAGATTAAATGGATGGTGTCTATCTTATAGGGGGGTGTGTGTGAGGTGAGAGTCTGTATCAGCGATATGGAAACATAGCATGAATAGTAGAGACAAGACGTGAACTTCAGGTGAAGATGCAGACCAGCATGACTGAGAGAACACAAAGTATAACAAAAGCTAAATTTAATTACCCGGATATAATATATAATCAAAAAGTAATCATTTATATTTATTATATTATTATTACATAATGTTTAATAATATTGGTTTATTTTTAGTATTAAATGTTTAATGCTTAATGCTCATATCTTAAACTGTAACTCTCAAACCACAGCCTTACAGGGTTCTTTAGATCCGTTTACATGCCGCTATTTTCGAAGACTCTTATAGAAAGAAAGAAAGAAAAAAAGAAAAAAAGCATTCATTGAGTAATAAATAATCATACACATGCTCTCTGCCACTACAATTGAGCAACGTTGCCGCCTGACGAAGTTAACGCATCAATGTAATAAAATATATATATAAAAAAAAAAAAAAGTAACTCACAATTCGTTTTATAATTATGAGTTTTTATATAATTGATTACTTTCTTGTTTATTTTCAGTATAACTGTTTTATGTTTTGTTTGTTAGAGCCAATTGGCTTTTGTTGACAGCTGGCAGGTTCTATTAGATGTTTTTTTTTTTTTTGTCAAATCTGAAAAATTCTCCCGTTTGAAAAAAAAAGGCAGCTTGAACAACCTGTCCTTTTCGAGATCGAAAAAATCAAATCAAAATTCCAAAAAAAAAAAAAAAAAAATTACAAATCATCACTAAAAGATATATTATCTCAAGATCTTCCTCTTTCCTTTTACCTCTTTCAATTTTTTTTTTTTTTCCAGTTTTCATCTTCTCATTTCCATACCCATCCTCCACTCCCCCACAATGAAGTTGTCTTCTTGCCTTCTTTCAGCGCTGGTCTCGCTTTCCACCTATGCCTCGGCCACTTCTACCGATTCAGATGTTTTTGACCTCAGTACTAGTTCCACTGAGGAATTCAACAAGTTTGTCGAGGACCACCCTCTCGTCCTTGCTAAGTTCTTTGCCCCCTGGTGCGGTCATTGCAAGCGTCTGGCTCCTGAATATGAAATTGCCGCCACCGAGCTTAAAGAACAGAACATTGCCCTTGTTGAGGTTGATTGCGAACAAAACCAGGCTCTTTGTGCTGAGCACAAGATCCAGGGCTACCCCACCCTCTATGTTTTCAAGTCTCTTGACTCTAAGGCTCAGTACCAAGGTGGTAGATCCGCCGAAGATATTGTCAAGTACATGAAAAAAGAGCTGCTTCCCCCAAGCATGAAGGTTACTCCTGAGAACTTGGAGGAGTTCAAGTCTCTTGGCTCTATTTCCGTCATTGGCTTTACCGATGACAAGGAAACTAATGCCACTTTCACTGATGTCACTGATGTTATTCATCATGAGTTTAACATTGGTTTTTCCAATGATGCCGAATTTGCCAAGTCTAATGGTGTTTCCTCTTTCCCTGCCCTCGTTGTTTTTGCCGACTACCTTGATGCTCCTATTGTTTATGACGCCGAATCTGCTGGTGAGAACTTTGAATTCAACTTGGACAGTATTACTTTGGCTATTATCCGTGCTTCTATCGCACCCGCTGGTGAGATCGCCCCTGAGACCTTCCGTGCTTACATGACCAGCAAGCTTCCTCTTGGTTACATCTTTTACAGCACTGTTGAAGAACGTGAAACTTTCGAGAAGGCCATTCTTCCCATTGCCAAGGAGCTCAAGGACAAACTTAACATTGGTTTGATTGATGCTACCAAGTTTGCGTCCCACACTGGCAACCTGAACCTTGAGGAGAAGTTCCCTGCTTTCTCTATTCACGACATGGAAAAGAACCGCAAGTACCCTCTTATTGACAAGGAGTTCTCTGTTGACAATGTCATTGAATTTGTCAAGGAGTTTGTTGCTGGAAAGATTGAGGCTAACCTCAAGTCTGACCCCATTCCTGAGTCTCAGGATGGCCCCGTTTACACCGTCGTTGGTCTTAACTATGAAGAAATTGTCCTCGACGATGAGAAGGATGTTTTGATTGAGTTCTATGCTCCTTGGTGCGGTCACTGCAAGCAGCTTGCTCCTACTTACGAGGAGCTTGGTGCTCTCTACTTTAACAATGACGAGTTCAAGGACAAGGTTGTTGTTGCTAAGGTTGATCACCCTGCTAATGAAATTGAAATTCCCATCCAGGGCTACCCTACCATTATGCTTTTCCCTGCTGGTAAGAAGAATGATCCTATCACCTTTAACGGTGCTCGTTCCCTTGAGGCTCTCAGCAACTTTATCAAAGACAACGGTACCCACAAGGTTGACGGTCTTTCCGGCTCCGAGAAGGCTGCCCCCAAGGTAAAGAAGTCCAAGAAGGCCAAGAGATCTAAGAAGGCTGGTAAGAAAGTTAAGAAGGAGGCTAAGAAGGCCCCAGCTGCTAATGACGAATTGTAAATCAAATATGAATGCCCGTTAAATATACTAAATATTAAAAAATTAACTAATGACTATTGATTTTTTTTTTATTTAAAAAAATGACTACTGTAGTAAAAAAAAAAAAAAAATTGTAAATGTTATGTTTGAAACTTGAAATTATGTTCTATGTTCTGTAGAATTAGTATCTTCAAACCCCAGACAAAAAAAAAAAATAATAACAATAAACTATTACATAATCATTTCATGTTGTTATTTTGATACACGTAGCGCTTCCTTCCCTTCTCCTCTTTAATAGTTGCTTTTCCTCTTCACCAACTTTGATATCTATCAACATGTTTGCATTTGCTAAGCAACTGGTTCGTTCTGCTGAGGGCATTATTGCTAACAATCCTAACGCCTCTGAAGCACACCACTTGCACCAGGATTACAATCGCCGACGCCAGGATCCCACTCATGGATTTCGCGTTGTGAATGTTGTTGCCGGATCACCTGCTTACCAAGCAGGCATTCAATCGCTTTTCGACTTTATTATCGGTATTAATGGACATTCTATTGTTGGTGAGCAACAACCACAGTCGTCTCCTTATCCCCAGCAACAAGCCCAGTTTAACCAACAATCTCAACAGCAGTTCTCGCCACCGCCGTTCCCTCAATCTACTCAACAACAGCAACAACAGCAATATCAGTCTCAACATCGCCACGGCCGGACATCTTCTCTGTCTTTCGCTTCGGCTTCGGGCATAATTACACAGTTGGTTCCACCTCAACCAGAGATCTCACCACTTGAACCGTTTGTGGCAGAAGTGCAAGCTTGTAAGGGCCGCTCAGTATCACTTGAAGTGTGGTCATCGAAGGGTCGCACGCGCCGCGTGCTTGTAGTGCCTGTACCACAAGATGCTTCGCTGGGTCTATCACTTCAATGGACTCCGTTGTCTGTTGCGGACCACGTCTGGCACGTTCTTAACGTCGCGCCTAACTCGCCAGCCCAGAAGGCGGGGTTAATTTCTCACTCAGATTATATTGTAGGTGCTGAAAACGGTATGCTTGAGACTGGCGGTGAAGATTTGTTGGGCCGTGTTGTACATAAGCTAGTGTCGCATCATAACGATCTTCGGCGCGCGCAGCACGAACAACAGCAACAACAAGATCAGAAAGAAGATGTTGTACACTCACAAGCGGAACTGGAGTTATTTGTATATAATGCAGATTATGATACACTTCGTGCCGTGCGGATTCAACCGACAACTAACTGGGGTGGATCGGGCCTTCTGGGCTGTGGTGTAGGATATGGCCTGCTGCATCGTCTTCCTGCTATCCACCAGGAAGAGTACCAGGACGAGCCAGTTGGTCAGTACTCTCCTCAGGGAGGTTACAATCCAAATGCAATTCCGGAAGAGGAAGAGGAACAAGGTCCCATTGATTCAAGTCAGTCATTTACGCCGGCTACTATGGTGTTTCCTCCTCCTTTGACAAATAGTACTTCTGGTCCTGTGGCGCCTTCAAATATTGTGAATGGCACGCGCAAGAAAAAACATCATTACCCAAACGTTGGCAATCCCCTTGATCCAGTTACAACGGCGACACCTAACAGCAAGTTGAGTAGTGATCTTGCAGCGTATTTTGCTGAAGAGGAACAACGTAGCAAGGAACTTGACGGATACACAACGACATCAGCATCGGTTGCGACAAGTGAAAAGTCTAGTCTGCCACCGCCTCCTCCTCCTCCTCCCACTGCATAAATTTATGTATATATACAGTATATGCACAAACGTATTTTTTTTTTGTTGAAAAAATGGCACATGTATTATTTCAAATTTACTTACTAATGCGTTTTGATGACTTATCGGCCTAAGTTTGTCATTTAACGCCGTTGGCCTAAAGTCGGTAATTAGTTGTAAAACGTATGTAAGCTTTTTTTTTTTTTTTTTGCCGTACAGTATCGTCATTTGAAATCAGAATTTGCTCTCAAAAAAAATTTCAAACAAAAATTGATTTTTTTTTTTCACCTTCTTCTGTTCTCTTTTATAAGAAATACAATAATTTCTTGAAATTTTCGAATACCTGGTTTTTTAATTTACGTTTTTGTAATCTAGGTCAAAACATTGTTATTCATTTTTGTTTGTTTGCTTCGTTAAACTTAACATTTTTCTGTGCTCGGTAGGATTTTTTTTTTTTCTTAGTGATCCATATTGATTCCCAAAAGATTAGGGTCAATTCAATTCACTTTGTATTAGTCTTAAACAACATATCTATATATACATACACACACAATGGCGCTCCATCAACATACAGAGTGGCAGCGCAAGGCTGACCTGCCACAGGTCACGCCTCGTTCTATTGTGGCTGGACTGGCCATTGGCACCGTGGTTTTGTTCTCTAATTTCCAATTTGGGCTGCAGACTGGATGGGTATCGATGATGTCGCTGCCGTCCGCGCTGCTCGGCTTTGCAGCGTTTAAATCATTACAGCCACGACTTGGCTATGCTTTTTCAGATGTTGAAAATGTATTTGTTCAAAGCCTGGCTGTTGCTGTCGGTACAGGCCCGCTTGCGTACGGATTTGTGGGGGTTATCCCTGCTATCGAAAAGTTTCTGACACCAGAAGAAGCTAATACAAAAGATCCAATTCGTTTCTCGGTGCTGCAGCTAGTTCTATGGTCGTTTGGTCTTGCGTTTTTTGGTGTCTTTTTTGCAGTGCTACTGCGCAAACAGATTATTGTGAAGGAAAAGCTCAAATTCCCGTCAGGCAGTGCAACTGCTACGATGATTGCAGTGCTGCATCAGTCAGAAGTTTCTGACTCAGAGTCGACATCTACAGCTGTGGAGAGCCAAGAGGACTGCGAAGGCCTGCTCCAACGTCGTGGGATATCTGAAGACTTACCTTACACGAGTGATGATAACTCCGATGACGTCGACCAAACTGTAGAACTCGAGCATCTTTCAAAAAAAACTTACACAAATAACATTCGCATTTTACTGTCTTCTTTTGCTGTTTCTGCTACTTACTCTGTCGCTTCATACTTTTTACCTATTCTCCGCAATCTTCCTATTTTTGGCAAAAACTTAGCTAAAAACTATCTTTGGACCTTTCAACCCTCGCCAGCATACATTGGCCAGGGTATCATTATGGGATTGCCTACTGTGAGCTCAATGCTGTTTGGTGCAGTGTTAGGCTGGGCTGTCTTAGGTCCTATGGCGCAAAGCTTTGGTTGGGCGACAGGTCCTGTTGATGACTGGAAGACCGGTTCGCAGGGTTGGATTCTCTGGATCAGTTTAACCATAATGGTTGCAGACACTGTGGTTTCATTTTTTGTGATTACCAGTGTATCTGTTTACAAAATGGTAGTCCAAAACCCGCGCTTCCAAAATAGCAAATACTGGAAAACATTATTTAAACAAAACGAGGGTCGTTATCAAAGAATTCCTATTAATAACGACGTTGAAATTGAAGATTCTGATGCTGCAGCTGTGATAACAGTAATTGATAGTGATGAGCCAGATGCGTTGCCAAACCATCTTGTGCCCAACTCAGTTACGCTTTTCGGACTTTGCATTTCGTTTGTTATATGCATTGTTGCAGTCAAAGCAGTATTTGGTCCACTGTGTGAAGTGTATCCAATCGTTATTGCCATTTTTCTCGCTCTCTTTCTTAGCTTGCTAGCTGTTCGTGCTTTGGGTGAAACCGATTTAAATCCTGTAAGCGGGATTGGAAAGATTTCTCAGGTCATTTTTGCGCTCGTTGTACCACGCTCACACCCAGGCTCGGTGCTTATCAATCTTATTGCTGGAGGTATCACAGAAGCTGGTGCGCAACAGGCCGGTGATTTGATGCAGGATCTCAAGACAGGCCATCTGATTGGTGCCTCGCCACGAGCACAGTTTGTTGCGCAGCTTATTGGCTCAGTCTGGTCGGCCTTGCTCTCCGCGGTAGTATACAGACTTTACGATAGCGTTTACGAAGTCCCGGGGTCGCTTTTCCGCATCCCCACGGCTGTAATTTGGATTGATTGCTCAAGACTTGTTACGGGTGAGGGCATTCCACCGCACACAGGCTCCTTTGCGCTAGGCTTTGGCCTGCTATTTGGTGCGCTTGCGACTGTCAAGATTTTTTTACGACAGAACTCGCGCCATGCATGGATTGCCACGTACATACCATCTGGTGTAGCTGTTGGTATCGGTATCTACAATTCCCCTTCATTTACGCTTGCTCGTTTTGTTGGCGGTCTCGGGGCGTGGTACTGGCTCAAGTGCCAGCGCGAGAATAAGGATGCACAGCTTAACGCTATTGTGCTTTCAAGCGGCCTTGTTCTTGGTGAGGGTGTCTTTAGTATTGCCAACTTAATCATGACTGCTTTGGGTGTTCCTCATTTTTAACAAAAAAAGAAAAGGGGTTTTTTTTTTTCTTCTTGTTTTCAATAAGTTATATCAACCTTTTGTAACAATTTTTTCTGGCGATTTGTAGGGTTGCCACTTGTAATTACGACTTTTTTAGACAATACATGTGTATTGGCAATATTGTTATTATTATTATTATTATTATTTATTATTATTATTATTATTATTATTATTATTATTATTATTATTATTATT